>ML414332.1:2199-86468 GCA_005239525.1 Nicotiana knightiana | reverse complement strand
AAAAATGGGGGAGGGACCCCCCCCCCCCCCCCCCCAAAGAACATTCGTCCTCGAATGTAGGGGCATACGTGAAAGGGAACTAACTCTAAAGGTTTTATGGAAATTTCGAAATAGTCTCCTCTATAAATAGGATTATCCAAAAACTGCAAAGATTTCAAAAAGAACAATACATGTCTCACAGGACCATATAATACAACACATCATATAGTCTGGTCTTACACACCCATCAAACATCAACAATGAGTGTTATAGATCACAACTCATCTCATGCTCTCGTAACTCGGGCTCTGGTGGAACTATAATGTCTTAAATCCGATAATCACCTATCATGCACTAAAGGGTAAGTCTATAGTAATATTATATGTATAAATAAAACATATAATCGAACCATAATCTTCAAGAACCTTAAGCTTGATAGAAATGAGGATATTTGGACCTTATTTCTTCCTCGGCTTCCCACGTCATTTCCTCTATGTTCTTGTTCCTCCATAAGAATTTTACGGAAGCCAATTCTTTTGGTCCTCAACTTTCAACCTGACAATATAGAATAGCAACTGGGACTCTCTCATAAGACAAGTCCTCCATAATTTGAATATCAACAACTATGACCCAGGAAGGGTCTTCGATACACTTCCGCAACATAGATACGTTGAAGACTAGATGGATAGACTCCGGCTATGAAGATAATTCTAACTCAAAAGCCACTTAGCTATCCTCAAAAACATTTTGTACGGTCAAATGTACCTTGGGCTAAGTTTATCTTTCATGATGTCATCACACCTTTCAAAAATGATACCTTCAAGAAAACTCAATCGACAACATTGAAATCCAAGTCTCATCTTTGTATATCTGATTATAACTTCTAACAACTCTATGCTGTGAAAAATCGCTCCTGAATAAAATTTACTTTCATTATAGCCTGATAGAGCAGACCATGCCAAAGCAAATCGTATTCGCCCACTTCAAATCATCCAATAGGATGTCTACACTTACCCCCGTACAGATCCTCATAAGGTACCATTCCGATGCTCAAATAATAGTTGCTATTATAAGCAAACTCAAAGAGAAGCAAGTGGTCGTTCCAACTTCCTCTAAATATAGCACGCAAGCTCGTAATATATCTTTGAGATTTTGAATTTTACGCTTTGCATGGTCGTCTATCTGTGGGTGAAAAGTTGTATTGTGATTTACCTGTGTCCCAAACCTTTCTAGAAAGACCTCAAGAATTTTGTTGTAAACTGGTCTCCTCTGTCAGATATAATAGATATTGGACACCATTGCGTTGTACTATCTCATAAATATACACCATTTTGCATAATCCTCGGTTGTATAAATCGTTTTTACCAGTAAAAAATGAGTTGACTTTGTGAGTTTGTCAGCTATCACCCATATAGAGTCAAACTTGCAATTTGAGCGGGGAAAAAAATGTGTTGAAATCCATGTTAATCATCTCCCACTTCAACATAAATCTCTATGTTCTAGACTAGCCCATCGGGCTTTTGTTGTTCTATCTCTGCCTGCTGATGCTTGGGACATTCTTCTTTGAACTTAGCTATATATATTTCCATATTATTTCACCGGTAGATATATTTTATGTCGTGGTAGATCTTCATCGACCCTGGATGAATAGAATACAAGGAATAGTGTACCTCATCCATAATCTAATCTTGTAGTCTCGCTATATCTGGACACATAATCGACCTTATCATCTCAAGACTCGATCTTCTCTGATCCCAAATGGTGTCTTTTCATTCTGATGGGCTTGTTCTCTATACTGCAATAGCATGGGATCTTCATACTGCCAATATTTTATCCCTTGTAGTAAATATGATGATGCCATGTTTTGAATGACAACTCCACATATCATTTGAGTATAATAATCGGACTCTCAAGCTCGCTAACTGTTGTAGTTCTCTAGCTAATTCTCTCTTCTCAGCCCTCAAATATGCTAAACTACAAATAGATCTACGGTTGAGGGCATCGAAATTAACATTCACATTACTTGGATGGTATAAGATATCAACATCACAGTCGTTTAGCGATTCAAGTCATCACCTCTGGCACAAGTTCAACTCTTTCTGTTTAAAGATGTACTCCACCTCTTATGATCTATACAGATGTCTACATGGACACTGTAAAGATAATTCTATCAAATCTTAAGCGTGTGCACAAGTGTTGATAACTCTAGATCACGGGTCAGATAATTCTTCTTGTGCTTTATTGACTCTTTCGAAGCACACGAAATTACTTTGTCGTACTGCATTAAAACACATACTAACCTGACACCTAAGGAATCACAATAAACTGCATATCCCTCTGAACCTTTAAGAAGTGTTAAAACTGGTGCTGACATCAAACTATTCTACAACTCTTGGAAACTATGCTCACTAGCATCCGTCCACTAAAACAAAACTTCTTTTGTGTTAGCTTTGTCAAGGGTGCTGAAAGAATCGACAAACCCTTTATGAATATCCTATAATAGTCAGCTAACCCAATAAACTACAACCTCTATCGGTGTTATAGGTCTTGGCCAAGTCCTCACATCCTTAATATTTTGTGTATCAACTCTTATGCCCTCATTAGAGACAATGTGGCATAATAATGCCATTGAATTCAACATTTGAAGCACAACTCATAAGTGTTCCGCATGCTCTACTTTTGAACATGAATATACTAAGATGTCATAAATGAATAATATTACCAACATATCTAAGAATTACCTAAATACACTTTTCATCAAGTGCATAAATATCGCAAGTGCATTTGTTAACCCGAAGGACATTACAAGAAGCTAGGAATGACAGTATCTGGTCCTGAAGGCCGTCTTTGGGATATCATTCTCCTGAATTCTAATCCAATGGTATCCGGATCTCAAATCAATATTCGAAAAGCATTTGATACCTTATAAGTAATCAAATAAATCATCAATCCACGGGAGCAGATATTTGTTCTCTATAGTGTCTTTTTTCAGTTGCCGATAATCGATGCACATTCCGAGGAATCCGTCTTTGTTTCACACAAACAGCACTAGAACACCCCAAGGTGAGGTATTAGACCGGATGTACCCCTTCTCTAACAAATATATTAGCTAGTCTGTCAGTTCATTTAACACAGTAGGAGCCATTTTTTGAGGTGGGATACATATTGGATGAGTGTTTGGAAGTACATCAATGCTGAAGTCAATCTCCCGCTCGGAAGGAATAGCTGGATGCTTGTCCAGTAATACATAAATAATCATTCACCACCATAATAAACTGAAGGGTCTATCGTTTTGCATTTGCATCTCTTACTCAAACTATGTGATAAATACAACCTTTAGAGATCATCTTTCGTGCCTTGTCCTAGGAAATAAACATACTGTAGGTGTCGCTGCACTAACTTCCTATTCCAGGACTGGCTCCACCGGAAAATGGAATCGGACAATATTTTTCCAACATTCAAAATTGGCATAACAAGATGCTAGCCAGTCCATGTAAGTAATAACGTCAAGGTGTATTATTTTTTAACTCGACTTGATCCGCTAAGGTCTTACGGCTACAAATCAGTACTGCAGAACCCCGATAGACATGTCTAGCAATAACCAATTCAGTAGACATATGAAAAGGCTTACATCAGGTGCTATACCAAACTTCCACACAACAAATGGAGAGACATACGATAAAGTAGACCATGGATCTATTAAAGCGTAAACATCATGTTAACAGATGGTCAAAGTACCTCTCACAACGTCTGGTGAAGACTCTAGGTCCTCTCGACCTTCCAAAGCATATATGTGGTTCTTGTTATCACCTGAGCTTAAAGCTCAACCTCTACCTCGGCCTCTGCCAACTAGGAACTGTGACCCGTGCCCTGAGGGATGCACTAAAGCTAATGACTCTGCAGCTGAACTAGTCAGCTGGCCATACAACCCTGTTCACATGAATAACAAATGGCCATACCCGGCCTACATCTCCCATAATGCCCCATCTTGCAAGCATCACATTGCAGTGGTGCTGATCTTATCTTCCCTAAAATCCTCTACTGCTTGAACCCTGACACTTATTACCTCTTACTTGGTCTTGATGAAGCATTATGAATGGATATATAACCCTATGACTAAGGTGGTGGAGGACTAGGTTGCTGTCCCAAAAATCGTGGCTTTAAACTACCCTAGGACTCTCCCCGATAAACTGTGGCCCTCATTCTCTTATTCTATCTCTCTTTATTTATCCTCTCATGAAACTTCTGCTGATGTTTTCGCTTCTCTAGATTCTAAGCAAAAGTCTGAATTTGAGCAATATCGATATCACCATGTGGTGATTCTATAGTATAAGCCCCGATAAGCCAAGCATCTAGACTAGCCACTAAACATTGTACTCTGGCTGACATCACATCTACAATGGATGGGCCTTACCTTTCCAAATAATCAAATAAAAGATTGTAGTCTCTAACGCTCTTGTTGCCCTACTGAAGGGTAAAAAAGGTCAATCGTGGCCTCCAGAATCTCTAACGGAAGATAACGGTCTAAGAAAGCTTTATAGAAGTCCTCCCAAACTGCTGGAGGTGACTTATCTCCCTTAGATCACTCCCATGACTCGTACTAGAGTACGTCTATATCATGCTACCTGAAGGCTGCTAACTCTTCTGCCTTTGTCTCGGAAGCATGTTTAACTTTGAAGATCCAGTGGAGCTGAACAATAAAATTATGTGGATCCTCCCATGCGTCTGATCATGTAAACTCTGGAGAACTCAACAAAAATAGACTCTCTAACCCTCAAACTCCCTAGCCCCTCAGAAGGCCTAGCACTTGCCTATGTTAATACGTGCACAACACTCCCCATGTCCTAATCAAATGGAATAGGAGGAGATACTAGAGCTGCTGTATCTCTCGGGATCTTCTCAGGTGGAGAAGGAGTCAGAGATGGCTTGGAGGGTATCTCTCCTTGTGCCTCAAACTAGGCCGCATTATCCAGCAGAAATCTACTTGTACCATCTCAAGTCTCTATGTTATCTCTCTAGCTAGCTGCAACATTCCTAGTTAAAAGCATCTTTGTATACATATATAGAAAGCATAAGTTAAACTCAAATTCTCATAGCTTGGCTCTATAACATGGTCTTGAGTAAGAAAGAGGTATAACCAATCCTAAATTCCATATAGCTTCTTGTTTATGAATGTGGTTCGCAACATCATAAGCAAGACTCTACTAGACACGACATGTAGATTCCCTAGGATATACCCTCTTCGATAACAAGTTTGTCATGCCCCAAATTCGGGGAGGCGATACTAGCAGTTGGTGCCTTACTTGATGGATCTTACCAACTCAAACTTGTATTAGTTGATCATCGTTAATCCTCATCTTTCACTTGTACCAGTTTTGAACATCCGCTCAAGCTGTTGCCTGGAACTTGAGCAAACTTTCTTTCAAGTTCCAGGAAGCGTCGGAACTTCTCAGATTCAGACCTTTGGTGAGTGCTTCATCCTTTCCTTTTGGAATCTGGTCACAAACTCTCGCAGCAACACATTCTCTCCATTTGCAATCCTAAATATATCAGCCTTTCGGGTATGTCCCTTTCTGGCCCCGGCATGGTCCTTGATGAAAGAGTTTGCGATCACCTTGAAGGATACTATAGAATGCGCAGGAAAAAGCAAATACCATGTCAGGGATTCCTTCATAAAAGTCTCCCAAATTTATTTAGTAAGACTGAATCAATCTCTTGGGGAGCTAAATCATTCTCCTTCACAATCATTGTATAGGCGTGGGTATGCTCTTCAGGATCTGAAGTTCCATCATACTTCGGCACGTCTAGCCTTTTAAACTACTTCAGGATCAATTCTGGTGTCGCGCTTGGTTTGTACGATAATTTTGTGTACTTATTTGAGTCCGGTTCTTTCAACACCAGAATTTTATCCATTCGGGAGTTTACTTCCCTCATAAACCGCATGAGTTTGATTTTGAAGGGACGACTCTCGTTGTTGTGACTGGATCCGCTCCCCCCATCCCTATCAAAGCCGACCTCACCCCTCGGGGTGTTGTTATCGATCCTCTGCGTTATTTGATTTGCAGGAGCACCGGGAGGAACTGGACCTCATCCATTCGCATTATTGGAAGCACCCAACAACGCTTGCTTCAGCTCCGTCATGACCTTATCCTGTCGTGTGAGATGGCCTATGTTGGCCTCTTGTTTCTCCTTCAAGATCCTCACTGCTTCGACAATGTTCTTTTCTTTAACATCATCAGGAGTTGCCTCTCGAACATGTCACAGATACCGCCCAACATGGAATGACGTGGCCTCATAACCCTCTTTGAGGGTATCACTGATTGAATCCTCGTGCTGAGGCTAATTTCCTTGGACCTCAACATTTTGTGCAATGTAGAGATTGTTATCTTTCATTTTTACAATAATCAAACCAGTTTATAATAGTTGCAAGGATTAACTCAATTACGCAATTGTCTTAGCCCCACGGTGTGCGCCAAACTGTTTACCCATAAAATGGTACAATTTAATTTATACATGGTTTATAGACAAGTGAACTAATTTGATCCCAAAATGATAATAAATTAGATAAAAATGTAATACTTAGCTTTGAGAAGGATATAAAATAGGAGAAATCATAATTTCGAGAGCAGGTCTTCCGGGAACAATAATAACGATATAAATGAGCAAGAAGATAAACTATGTAGAGCTTTGAATATAGTGTAGCATATGTTTGTCAGAAAATTCGTGTCCCTTACAAAGATAATAGAGTTTGTTTACCTTGAAAATGGTAATTAAAATTATATTTGATTATGTGGTTCTAAAAATACGTGATCTATTTTAATACCAGTTGTTTAGGCGGTAGATGCTGAGTATGAAGTGAGAAAAATAAAATAAGAGCAAAATGAAACAAGATTATACAAACCGGGTAACTGAGAGATTGGTCTCGAGGGTGGTCGGAAGGGCCTCGAGGTCGAGCTTAGATGCTTGACTAGGGGCTATCGATAACAATATAACAGTATTGAATGCCTTAATAATGGCCTATTTATGATCAATAACAAGTAATAAATGAAGAATAATCCAAGAACACAATAAATGAGAAGCAATAAATCAATGAAGCAATTGTAGAGAATCTTTTAGTTAGAGAGCAGATGATGTTCTTGTTCTTGTATTGAATATCATGTGTGTTACAAAGTGACAAGGGTCTCCTTTATATATGAGGGGGAATCCCAACATAGTACATGTGTAATTAATACAGAGAGATATGGTTGGTACATCCATTTAATGCCACGGTACGAGCTTGTACTATTTTGTGTATTTTGTCAGCTTTAACCACGTGCCCTATGGGAATTTCCGAATTTCCATGTTGACCTTCAATTTGTACTGCCTCGAGGTCGAGGACCTTCGATATGCCCCCTCGATGCCAAAACTTGAACCTTCGAGCCTTCTAAGCGCCGAAATGACCGTAAAATCGGGCTCTCCGATTTTAGCCGTATACAGATAGTCCCCGCATTTCTTAGAATGAAGAGATAAGAAATGGTCTTGACCTTTTGCCTATTCGACACTCCTATTATGATGTTAGTCCCTTCAGAGCATTAAACAACGTGACATGAAAAGCTACGTAGAGGTCGCTGTCAACACAATTCTCGAGAAGCCCATGGACCGTCATAGGTTCGATTCTTCCGCTTAAAGCATGCTCAAAGGGCCTCTATAAATACTACAATCACTTGCCTTTTCATAGTTTTGCATCTTCTTCATCTTCTCCAAACCTTCAAATTTCAACTAAGTGCTTTCCATTCTCATGTTCTGCCTGTGTACGTTTTTTCGTACTCTCACTTCAAAACTCGATAGTTCTCATGGAAAAAACTTCCAAAACAATTCCACAAACAGAGGGAGCTGCTTCTTCATCACGCCCGTCCAAGGGAAAATCAAAAATTCCTCCTACCATCAAGAAATGCATCCCTGGCCCTTTCGACACCATTTCTGACTTTACAATAGAAAAACCCCCTTCTACACCGGGCAGATGCGAGCCCATGTCCCGATACATAAGTGTAGTATCAGATATAGAGAGGGTAAAACTTGACTGTCACTGGGGAGAGGCGGCTCGAGTAGATATCCCTATGGCTGACGAAAGCATAGTCATGCACACGGTAGGCTTTCTCAGTGTATATACATACCTCTTCACCTTAGGCCCCGTCAAATTCTTCTTCTCCACCGATTGACCTGGTGATTCTTGATTTTTGTCATCAATACCGACTGAGACTCGATCAGATCTATCCTTATTTTTGGAGGATTGTATATATGTTTTGACATATCACCAACATGGTGGAGGGAATGAATTTCACCCTCGACCATTTGATCAGATTGTACAGCCCTCGACTCTTCCGCGAGGGCCTTATTAAACTGCACCGCCAATCCACCAAGACGTTCCTCGCCTGCATCGACGAGGACAGAGATTGGAGATGGATGAACCGATTTGTTAGAATCAGAACTTCGGATATCATCCCCGCTGACAGAATTCCATTCCCGGAGGAGTGGAATATGAAACGTAAGTACCCCTAAACTGAGCATGCTTTGCTGTCTCTTTCTCTTTTGACTGATTTTCTTCTAATTGCAGCCACTGTTTGGTTTCCCGGTGCGGTTCAGGAACTTCCGGGGTGGATCAAATGTTTAGACTCCACTTTCCTATACAATAAACGCGTATGGTGTGAGCTGGCCAAAACACAATGGCAGGCTAAGAACCATGGTACGCTCATGTTGCTATTGTTTTTTCATTCTTTGTAAGAACTTTTGATGGTGATGTGTTTTTGACATAACATGTTTGTGTAGGACTTGGTGAAGGTGTGTTGATGAGGCCGCTGCCACCTGGTGAGGAAGAGGCCCCAAAGACCACCAAGGATAAGAAAAGGATGAAAGAGGCCTCAGTGGAATCTCCAAAATCAAAAAGGCCAAAGGCTCGGAAGCCTAGGACCGATGCCACGGTCTTGTCTTCGACGACCGCTGAGAGCATGCGGGCCGAGGAAGAGAGCGATGATGCCTGCCTTTTGGTACAAAGGGCAAAACGAAGTGTTGAGGCTTCAAGAGCTGTTGGGCGGTCGTGCACTGGGTTAGAGGCGGCCGATGCGGACTCGCCGTTCGTAGAGGAGACACTCGAGGAGGGTTTGGGCACGGTCCCCGATACGCTCATTGGACATGGAATATTCCGTGTTGAGGAGCTCGAAGGTCTTGCTACTGGAGCTTTTCGAGGTCGGAAAGAAGCCTCGATGGAGGCTAATATTGCTGGTGGACTTTATTCGGGCCCGTCGTTTTCTCCAGGGGAGATACGGGATGCTCAAGTTAGGGATGTTCTCGGTCTAGAGACCTCTCTTGGAGAGGATGGTATATTTAAATACTAGTTCTAGGGGGTAGATGAGGAGACAAATGTTGATTCCCCAGTTTCTCTCGAGGAAGCCGAGAGGCTCCAAAAGCAGGTGACATTTGAGAAATAATATGCTATTCTCTGATTTTCTATTCTTGTTTTTTGATTTCCCTTCTCTGTGTTTATAGTTCAAGAAGCTGTATGACCAAGCCTTCTCCAAGATGCAAGATGAGTTGACTCATCGTGGAGAGGAGCTTGAGAAGATTATGTCGGAGTCGGTCGAGATGGAGGCTTTATGTGCTCGAAAGGAGGAGGAATTGACCAACCTTCGGCAAGCTCGGAGAGAGAACTTCAGGAGAGGGCCGACTTCTCCGAGCAGGTATGTCGGCACCCACATTTTTATCTCCAGTTGCAATGCTTGGTGTTGATTGACCTACTTTCTATTTTTCAGATTAGGCAGAAGGACGCGCTGGTGGAGCGGCTTCGAGAGGAGGTTTCGACCAAGGACGCCGAAATCCAAGAGCTGGCTCAGGCTGATTAACGTCACGACTTCGGAGATGGAGGTGCTTCGGGGAAAGGTATCGTCGGTTCAAGACCTTCTCCGAGGTGCTCAGGAGGAGGCTGATGCACTATCTGCGGCCAAGTCTGAGGCCAATGAATATGTCTCTTCATACAAGAGAGATGTTGTTGCTGCAAAGGATCGGGCCAGGGAGATCTCCGAGAAGGCCGAACTTAAGCTGGCTCGGGCAGTTTCTTATGCTCGTGCACATGCTAGGAGGAAATCCCTCGAGGAAGTGAGTGCCAAGGGTGTCGATCTCTCTGCCGAGATCGAATAGGCGAGGGCCCTGGAGGAGGAATTGGTAATGTCGGGTACATCGGATGAGGGCTCTGAAAACGGCTCGGACAATAACGAAGGCAAAGAGTAGATTTTCCTCCTTTTTTGCTTTTTCCTTTTTCTGTATATGGGACCCGTCGAGGAAATTTTTGTAAAAAACACCTTTGTAAATATATTTTTTGAAATAGAATATCTTTTGTCACATATAGCACAAACTTTGTCCAGTATGCTTACGCAACAATTAACCTTTATGCTTCGATTCTTAGCTCCTCGGAACTTGCACTTGCAATAGTAGATCCCCTCGAGATCAGACACCTTCTCGAGGCTAGGTCGGCATGTGAGCTTCGATCGCTCGAATTCCGTATGACGGTATCATTTATGTGATGTGACCGTGAAGTGATTGAGGTGTCCCCACCGGTACACTTCCCCAAACGTTATGACGACTTTGTCAGAAATTGAATGGCCTTCAATGTAGTTGGTTAGCCACCTTTCGCTCTATATATATTCTTGTTTCTTCTTCATTCTAACTCTTGCACCTTTGCAAAAACTCAGCTTTCCTTTCAACTTTCTCATCCCTTTCCCAGTTTTGTGAAAATTGCTTTCATTCCTTCTTATTTATCTCTGCTTGAGTAGTTATGGCTGCCGTGCCCGAATCTATTCACCAAGAAGAGGGAAATTCTTCCTCTGCTCCTAGCCTGGCTGGTGGTACACCGCCGGCGTATGGTGAGCTGACCTCGTACTGCTTCGCTCCGAAGAAAGACTTTCCATTGGAGAAACCCTTCGATGCCCCGGGCCATCGAGAGCATGCTTCGAGGTTCATCCGATCGATAGAAGGAAACCACCTCGAGGCCGTGAGGAGAGATTGTGGGTGGGGAAAATGTGATGCTACAGATACCCTCTTGAGAAGAGAATGTCATGACTTATGTAGAGGGATTCTTGATCGTGTATATGTACCCGTTTACATTAGGCCCCCTCGACTGACTTGTGCTCGAATTATGCAAAATGTACCGAGTCACCCTGTCACATATTCATCCGTCCTTTTGGTGGATAGTGCTGATGATGACGTATTTTATTGAAAAGCCTAAGCTCGAATTTACCCTCAGCCACCTTATTAGATTATATCGACCTCAGCATTGTCGAGGCCTGATTACGTTATGACACCGGTCCACTGGGCCTTTCATTGCCAGTGATGATGAGGATCGAAAATGGTGGATGGATGAGTCAGTTTGTTTGAGTGAGGACCGTCGATATCATTCTAGCAGAGTTCCTTCCATTTCCCGAAAAATGGAACTTCAAACGTAAGTGCCATGTCGTATCTTAGTGTCTTTTGCTCTTATCGATTTATAAGAGTGTTTCTTTTTCTCTTTTTCAGCGGTCCCGTAGGTGCCGGGGGAGGTCCCGAATCTTGTGGACTGGACTCGGAGGCTGGCATCTTCCTCAACATATGAAAAACGCAAATGGTGTGATCTCTCGAAGGGCAGATGGGAAGCAAAGCACCACGGTATGAGCCGTTTTGTATCCCTTTTGATGAACGTTTCCTTTTGTGCGTACTAACTCTGTCACCGCAGGTGTTGGTGGTTTTTCCAAAATGAGACCATGACCCTTCGAGGCGAGGGAAGGCCCGAGGGAGGACAATAAGCAAAAAAGATCCTCTATAGATAAAGATATTCTCAATTAGGTGGGGCCTTCTTGGCGACATAAATGAGATGTCGTTACTGAGGAGAGTTTTATATACGTCGGTCATTCTGCGGACATCAGCTCTCTTCGTGAAGATGATTCTTTGTCTACGGCTCAAGCTAGGAACCCTTCCGAGGATGCCAATTCTGTCAGGCCTGAGACCTCTAATTTCGAAGAAGAGGTTCCCCGAGAGAGAAAGAGTAAGAGTCCTCTACCATCGTCTGTTTCTGCCCTCGAAGGTGCTTTAAGGGATGCTCGGGACCAGGGGCTGCCCGGACCAAGTGAGGTTTCAAGTGGGCATACCCCTATTGAGAGCGGTTCAACTAGGCCAACAGGGTCAGGCAAGTAGATGCATGTTCAACTTTTAAAGAGGCACATCGGCTCTGTTCCGAGGTGAGTTTTGATCGGCCTTGCTGGCTTTTTAGCTATGAATATTCATTCTTTGAACTGAAGTTTCTCTTTTGTAGGTTTTTGACAAACTCAAGTTTGAGTTGCTTCGCTGTGAGACCCGGTTGTGGGAAGCTTTGGGTAAGGAAAAATCTCTCAAGCTTCTTTGCAATAAGAAGACAAAAGAGTTGATATATCTTCGGGTGGAGATGCATCGCAGTCAGAATTGTCAAGGCAATCTCGAGCGTCAGGTAACCCTTACCCTGAAGGGGTGTGTGCTTCCTTTCTCGCTTTTGGGAACTAATGCTTTGGTGCTTCAGCTGCAGGGAAAGACAGAAGCGTTGGAGCGTCTTTGGGGCGAAGTCGGGCAAGTTAGTTCTGAATGCCAAGCGCTGAAGGCGCAGATAAGCGTACATGTTACGGCCCAAAGGAATGATTTGGCCAAGGATGCTGCCCTCGAGATACAACTTCGTAATGCCTAAGAAGATACCTTAATTCAATCGAGCAGGATTGCCAAGCTCGAGACTGATCTTCTAAATATGAAGGCCGAGGTCGTGGATGCTCGGGCTGAAGTTGAAGAAGTTCGACCGAAGGTTTATAAGAAGTTGGCCGTTTATTTGAAAGATGTTGTCGATTCTCAGGCCGAGCTGAGAGGAGCTTTCGACAGAGAGAGGAGGGGCAATGAGTATGCCCGATGCAAGTCTTGAAGGGAGACCCTCGAAGATATACATACTAGGGGCTTTCACCTCTCGGAAGAGATAAAGCAGGCCGAGGCGGACGAGATCGACGCCGAGTTTTTCCTTTCTTCTTAAGCTGATGCTGATATTTGAAGGATGTCGTGGGAGCTGGTCCAAGGGTTCTTTGAGGGAGCTGGTCCCCAGAGTAGACTAGATTTTCTACTTTTTGNCGACCCAAAGCGCCTCAGGGACGATTTGAAAACCTGAGGGTTGTTGAGCTCGAGTCGAAACCTGACTCAGAGACTAAGCCCGATACAGTTAACTAAAGCGCCTTAGGGCCAAATGCGTAAGAGCCCAAGTTTCCAACTATACCGGAGGTCGTACCGACCTAAAGCGTAAGAGCCCAAGTCGCCAACTTAAAAAGCCTCAGGGCCAATATATGACTCCGAGGGTTTCATCTCAAAGTCCAATTGATCGGGCTAACTATCGACAATAAAATCAAACCAAAGAATCTTTCATATATATATATATATATATATGAAAGATTCTTTGGTTTGATTTTATTGTCGATAGTTAGCCCGATCAATTGGACTTTGAGATGAAACCCTCGGAGTCATATATTGGCCCTGAGGCTTTTTAAGTTGGCGACTTGGGCTCTTACGCTTTAGGTCGGTACGACCTCCGGTATAGTTGGAAACTTGGGCTCTTACGCATTTGGCCCTAAGGCGCTTTAGTTAACTGTATCGGGCTTAGTCTCTGAGTCAGGTTTCGACTCGAGCTCAACAACCCTCAGGTTTTCAAATCGTCCCTGAGGCGCTTTGGGTCGGTAAGGCCTGTAACTAGCGACTTGGGCTCTTGCGCGTAAGGTCGATACGACCTTTAATGTAGCGGGCGACTTGGGATCTTACGCTTTTTTGCCCATGAGTTGCTTTGTTTAACCATTTCGGGCTTAGTCTCCGAGTCGGGTTTCGACTCGAGCTCAACGGCCCTCAGCTTTTCAAATCAGCCTGAGGCGCTTTGGGTCGGTATGACATGTAGCTGGTGACTTGGGCTCTTACGCATAAGGTCGATACGACCTTTAATGTAGCGGGCGACTTGGGATCTTACGCATTTTTGGCTCTGAGGCGCTTTGGTTAACCATTTCGGGCTTAGTCTCCGAGTCGGGTTTGGACTTGAGCTCAACGGCCCTCGGGTTTTCAAATCAGCCCTGAGGCGCTTTGGGTCGGTATGACCTGTAGCTGGCGACTTGGGATCTTATGCTTTTTTGGCCCTGAGGCGCTTTGGTTAACCATTTCGGGCTTAGTCTCCGAGTCGGGTTTGGACTTGAGCTCAACGGCCCTCGGGTTTTCAAATCAGCCCTGAGGCGCTTTGGGTCGGTATGACCTGTAGCTGGCGACTTGGGATCTTATGCTTTTTTGGCCCTGAGGCGCTTTGGTTAACCATTTTGGGCTGGTGACTTGGGCTGATATGCTTTTTTGTCCCTGAGATGCTTTGGTTAACCATTTCAAGCTTGGTTTCCGAGTTGGGTTTCGACTCGAGCTCAACGGCCCTCACATTTTCAAATCGGCCCTGAGGTGCTTTGGGTCGGTATGACCTGTAGTTGGCTAGTTGGGCTCTTTCGCTTTTTTGGCTCTGAGGCTCTTTGGTTAACCATTTCAGGCTTAGTCTCCGAGTCGGGTTTCGACTCGAGCTCAACGGCCTTCAGGTTTTCAAATCGGCCCTGAGGCACTTTGGGTCGGTATGACCTGTAGCTGGCGACTTGGGATCTTATGCTTTTTTGGCCCTGAGGCGCTTTGGTTAACCATTTCGGGCTTAATCTCCTAGTCGGGTTTCGACTCGAGCTCAACGGCCCTCAGGTTTTCAAATCGGCCCTAAGGCACTTTGGGTCGGTATGACCTGTAGCTGGCAACTTGGGATCTTACGCTTTTTTGGCCCTGAGGCGCTTTGGTTAACCATTTCGGGCTTAGTCTTCGAGTCAGGTTTCGACTCGAGCTCAACGGCCCTCAGGTTTTCAAATCGGCCCTGAGGCTCTTTGGGTCGGTATGATCTGTAGCTAGCGACTTGGGCTCTTATGCTTTTTTGGCCCTGAGGCGATTTGGTTAACCATTTCAGGCTTAGTCTCCGAGTCGGGTTTCGACTCGAGCTAAACGTCCCTCAGCTTTTCAAATCGAGCCTGAGACGCTTTGGGTCGGTATGACCTGTAGCTGGCGACGTGGGCTCTTACGCGTAAGGTTAGTACAACCTTTCATGTAGCCGACGACTTGGGCTCTTATGCTTTTGGTCAGACGACCTTTGATGTATCTGGAAAATTGGGCTCTTAGTCATTATGTCGGTACGACTTTTAACCGGTTCTTTTCGATTTTTTTCGAAGTAGTTGGAGGCCTGGGATTTTATGGCAACAGTCGGACGTCTCCGAGTCGCGTTACTTTGGTCGGAGCCTTATGACGGTGGTCATTGTATTTGGCCGTAGCCTTTTAGTCCCCGAGTGAGATAGCCACATCATCTATATCGAGGGTATGCCTTTTGGGTCTTACAAGTTCGATATATAGCCTTGACTTTGATATGGGGCTTATGTCTTTTTTAAGATCTTTCAAATTTGTTCATGTCTTGCTTGGGGTCTTACAGTTTTGATGTTGCCTCATGGAGGGCTTATGATTTTGAAGTTGTCGGCCCTGAGGTCTTATGGCTTCGAGTTTTTGGTGACTCGATGGAGTGACTGTTGAGGACAGTTCCTTAGTGCTTGTTAAATTTTTGGCCCTGGGGCTGTCTCTTGTGAGAATAGCAAACTTCTTTGATGTGCGAAATGTTTTGATGATAAAAGGTACTTCTCTGATTACTTGGTACAAGTATATATGTTTTTACCATCGAAGATTCGATTATTCTATGTGGACATGGTTATTTGACCTTTTGGTCCGATACATTATTCTCCTGTCGAGACCCTCTTTGGCATATTTCAGTGATCTCCTGGGTGGGGGGGGGGGGGGGGGATGCCCCTCAGTATTCGAGGTTGATCGAAGAGAAGCCTTGAATACTATGTGAGTTCTCCTTAGGTAGCATGTGGATGTTGCCTCGTTAAAAACCTCGCCGGTAAAACCCTTTTGGGATAAAATCCAACGTGAGGGAAAAAAGAGAGCAACGCATGCTGTAAAACCCAAGGCCTTTGAGCTGGGGGGGGGGTGCTTCAACTCCTTTCAATCGAACACCTGCACACAGGTTAGGTTAAAGTGTGAAATAAAAAGGGAGAGAGTTTTACCTTATTTGCGAAGGTGCTCGAGCCTTGATATGCTTTGGTTATCTGTTCCGAGGACGCGGCATAGTCCTTTGTTCATTCCTACAAGGATGTAGTTTGTGATTGTTACTTGCCTGTTTGCTTTTTTTTGGCTCCTTCGATGTAGAAGGTGTCGGTGCCACATCGTGCACTATGAACATTTCTTTTGTTGCGTGCTGCTCTCCGTATACTGTTTTTACTCCATCCTTCGTTGGAAACTTCATCATTTGATGAAGGGATAACAACACCGCCCTCATATTGTGAATCCATAGCGTTCCAAGCAATGCATTGTACCTCATGTCACCTTCGATGACATGAAACTTGGTATCCTGAATTGTGTCGGCCACGTTGACTGGGAGGATGATTTCCCCTTTCGTTATTTCGCTTGCCATGTTGAATCCATTGAGGACTCGAGAGGTGGGTACGATCTGGTCGAGCAACTCGAGTTGCTCTACCACCCTCGACCGAATTATGTTGGTCGAGCTACCTGGATCCACGAGCACACATTTAATTTGAAATTTATTGAAAAGAAAATAAATTACAAGTGCGTCATTATGAGGTTGGGATAAGGTCTCGATGTCTTCTTCGCTCAATGAAAGGGCGTCTTCAGGTATGTAGCTCCGAGTTCGCTTTTCCCTGGTGATGGATACTTTTGTTTTCTTAAAAATGGGTCCCTGAGGGATGCCGACTCCACCAATAATCATGTGGATGACGTGTCATGGTTCTTCTGTTTCATTTCTTGTTTTCCTCTATTTCCCGAAATTGGTTTTTAGCTCGGTCGCTGAGGAATTCTCGAAGGTGCCCTTTGCTGATTAGTCGGGCTACCTCTTCTCAAAGTTGTCTGCAATCTTCGGTCCTATGACTGTGGGTATCGTGATATTCACATATCAAGTTGGGGTTCCTCTACGAAGGATCTGATAGCACGGATCTCGGCCACCTGGTATCCCTAATCTTACTTATGGCCGATACGATGTATGAAACATCGATGTTGAAGTTGTACTCAGATAGCCAGGGTGCCTCTACCGGCCTTGTGTGCCTGTCGAACCCTGCTTTGTTCAAGATTCCTCGAGGATTCTGTCCCCGGTCCATCCTTTGGTCACTTCGAGGTATGTTACGTCTCGAGATATTTCTCCAATTTTCTACGTATGGTTGATACCTTTCTTTGTTGGCCTTGGCTCTCTTTCTAGAGGCCTCAATTCCTTTGCTAAGACTCTGATAGGATACACCGAGCCCGATGGGTCTTCCAATTGGTCGTCCTCGACCCTGATCTTCGACGGTACCTGTTGCGCACATTCGCCCAAACTATTGCGGGGTAATCAATTAAATTCTGCTTCAGCTGTTTTGAAGCTATCGAGCTTCGCTCATTCAAGCCCTGTGTGAAGTCTTATATCGCCCTATCGTCAGAGACCGGTGGTAATTCGATTCGTTCCAATTGAAAGCGGTACACGGATCCCTTATCATCTCATTCTCCCTTTGCTTGATTTTGAAAACATCATATTTCCTTGTAGCGACCTTGATGGCACCAACATGTTCTTTCACAAAGGAGTCCGCCATCATGGCAAATAAATCTATCGAGTTCGGGGTTAGGTTATGATACCACATCATGTCCCCTTTGGATAGCGTTTCTCTGAATTTTTTCAATAAAACAGATTCAATCTCTTCGTCTCTCAGGTCGTTCCCTTTCACATCACAAGTGTAGGCAGTAATGTGCTCATTGGGGTCCGAGATTCCGCTGTACTTCGGGAGATCAGGCATTTTGAATTTCTTCAGGATAGGCATCGGAGCTGCACTTGATACGAATGGCTCTTGCACGAACTTTTTTAAATCTACACCGTTCAGAATCGGGGGTGCGCCTGGGATCTGATCGACCCTGGAGTTGTAGGTCTCCACTTTTTTGTCGTTAGCTTTTATCTTCTTTTAGCCCGATTCAATCCTCTTTGCGAGGTCTTCGAGCATCTTCATAATGGCGAGGTCGGCTGCTGGCCCATTATTGCTCGATCTTTCTAGTGTATGTTCGACTCGAGGAGTCGTTTTTGGTGGTGTTGTGCTTGGGGTTCTCTGATGGCTTTGTAGTTGAGCAATAGCCACCTGTTGTGCCTGCAACATTTAGAAAATGACATGAAGGCTAACTTCCCTTTCCCTTTGAGTAGGGGCTCCCTGTGCTTCATGCTGGTCTCCTTCACGAATGCTTCCGTCTGTATGAGAGCTCACATCGACATGTTGAGCGTTGCGTGAGCCTTCATCGACAGGAATTTGCACTGGTGCCCCTTCAGGGTTTTGCGGTGGCACACCGGCACCTGAAGCAGCTGCGCCATTCTCTCTGTAGTCCTCAGGACCATTATTTTCATGTGCGTTTACTGAGTTAGACATTTTCTGACCTGAAATTGAAGATTCTTGGACAAGAAAAAGTATGAAGAACAACTTGCGTTTTTAGAAAACTAGCACTAAAACAATCACTATTATTTTTAGCTCCATGGTGGGCGCTAAACTGTTTACCTTGAAAATGGTAATTATAATTATATTTGATTATGTTGTTCTAAAAATACGTGATTTATTTTAATACTAGTTGTTTAAGAAGTATATTCTGAGTATGAAGTGAGAAAAATGAAATAAGAGCAAAAGGAAACGAGATTATGCAAACCGGGCAGCAGAGAGATCGGTCTCGAGGGTGGTCGGAAGGGCCTTGAGGTCGAGCTTAGAATCTTGACTAGGGGCTATCGATAACAATATAACAGTATTGAATGCCTTAATAATGGCCTATTTATGATCAATAACAAGTAATAAATAAAGAATAATCCAAGAACACAATAAATGAGAAGCAATAAATCAATAAAACAATTGTAGAGAATGTTTTAGTTAGAGAGCAGAGGATGTTCTTGTTCTTGTATTGAATATCATGTGTGTTACAAAGTGATAAGGATCCCCTTTATATATGAGGGGAATCCCAACATAGTACATGTGTAATTAATGCAAAGAGATATGGCTGGTACAACCATTTAATGCCACGGTACGGGCTTGTACTATTTTGTGTATTTTGTCAGCTTTAACCACGTGCCCTTTGGGAATTCCTGCCTTTCTATGCTGACCTTCGATTTGTACTGCCTCGAGGTAGAGGACCTTCTATATGCCCCATCGATGACAAAACTTGAACCTTCTAGCCTTCTGAGCGTCGAAATGACCGTAAAATCGAGCTCTCCAATTTTAGTCGTATACAAAGTTCACTATTATAACTGCACCTAGGTAACAAGATCCTAGGATCAAGCCCCTCTTTAATGACAATTATCAGGGCCATTGAAGAATGTGTGCAGTGAATGCCATATTCTCTGTAACGGGCCACATACTTAATGCTTTAAAATATTCTTCATTAAATGCTATTTCAGGTGTAGGTATTTATTTCTCCTTTATGAGTATCACTCTCTTCGGTAACAAATGAGATCGCTGCCTTCGGATCCGACTGCTTCTGTCTTCTGCTCCATATGTCATTTTCTCATGCGATCATCTAATATAAACACATTAACCTATTCAAGAAGGATTTTATGTATTTTTATAGGTATCCCTTCACTTTGGGGTCGTTCTCTTTGAGTTCAGATCTTGAATCTGTCATCGTGAAGTTCTGCATCCACTACCAGGTATGCGTTGCACAAGTAAATTCTTATGTGTGAAGGACAGTCGCTTATCTTCGGTGTCTGTGCCAGGAGATGGGAGATGAGCTAACCCTAGCTCAATTAATGAACCTTAATTCCCCTAAGATTTTCTGCGAGGGAATGGTAAATTTCAGAAAGCGTGGCAACCACGCTCTACTATCAAGTATGGATGATGACAACGACCGTGAGCGGATGGAATGAGTCGTTGCAGTCACCACCAGTGACATCATTCTGTCCATGGCTTCATTCTTTCTGGAATTATGGAACCGCACTTGTACGTTCACCATTTGTATTTGCTTCCATTAGAGATCGTCCCATATCGTTATTGACCCTTCTTTTTTCACTTATTTCAGCGACGCGGTGGGTACTACCTAGCATTGAAGGATTGGACCTGTGGGTCTAGAATATTTTGGACATTACTATGCCCGAGACTAGCACGTGGAAATAAATTGCCCTTAAATATAGGTGGTAGGCCAAAAATCATGGTAAGTCGTACTCATCTTATTTTAACCTTTCGTATAAGGAAGTTTATTAACCTTTCTCTCCTTTTGAATTCAAGTCTATTCCAAGGCTAAGTTGTCATCCGCGAGGAGGACATTTTGGCTAATCATGCTGACGTGGCGAGGCTGCTATAGGAGGCTTTTAGACAAATTGGTGTCTCTGGGCCTCCTTCTAGAGTAAGTGCTTCTTCTCGGAGTCCCCGACCAGAGAACAAGAAACCAAAAAGAAGACGTTCCTCTATAACCGGGGAAAAAATAAAAAGGCAAAGAGTGTCGCACACGAGTCATCTCTGGAAGTTGTGATGATGAACCTCGTGCCCGAGCCGGTCATAGGCACCGTGATGATGGACGATGATGGAGAAGCCATCGAGGAGGGAGCTTCTCTACATAGATGACGAATACATTCCTTATCTCAACAGATTGCTCAATCTGTTGATTTAGTTACACCAACCGAGGATGATTGATCGGCACTATGGGCGGGAATGTTATATGCTGGAAAATTCCAACTCCCGTTTCCCAATCCCAGTCTTGGTACTATGAGGCTGAGTATCGGCTCCCTGCCGTCTTCGTTTGATGAGCAACCAACAACTAGCACTGCCCTTGCTGCAGCCACTTCTCACCTTCAATGCCATCAACTTCATATTCTTATTTACCAACTCTTCCTTCGCCAATAACAACTACTACATCATCTCCAACGGTCGTGGTCTCATCAGAGGAGAGAGTCCCTCTTCCATAGTCCCCACAATTCACGTGAACTTGGGGAAAAATTATGCTTCCCCCTTAGAAGATCTACAAAGGAGGAGGAGCGTCACCTCCTCGGCTTCCACCAGATGCCATATGTTGTCCTGGCCGGTGGAACTTGCTAACTATCTTAAGCCCTTGGATTCAGAGAAAGATTGGGGGAAAATACAAACTCTCTCTCGAGAGTGTTTGTTGAACAATGCGATGCAAAATGCACCGGCAGTATAGTCTTTTCTTTCTCTGTTTTTTTATCTATCTGTGTTATGGAATGTTTTTTATGCATGCCAACTTCCTTCCTTCTGAGAACCTTCATAGGCTGATTCGTGATAAGGAGAAACTTACCTCTGAGCAGGATCAACTTTTGGCCGAGCAGGATCAAACTACTGCTCGCCTCTTAGAACTGGAAGCTTGAGCTGCTGAGCCTGTTGAGTTGGCGGCTTGATTGCATATAAGCGAGCAAGAAGTGGTGAGTCTTATCCAGGAGGTCGCCCCATTAAGGGAACAATTTGAAGAAACTAAGGCTAAATGGATTGAGTCCATAATTTCATTCTTGCTGCATTCAATCGCGAGGTTGCCGCTGCAGAAAGGTTGAATAACTTTGAGGCAGACTTAACCTCTAAAGCTGAAGAAGTTACTGCTTCTGAGGTGATGTATTCCCGGTTGGAGGAGAAGCATAAGAGGACCCTCAAGCACAATAGGGTTTATAGTTCCATTGTCTGCGAGCTCGATGTCAGCCTCCAGTCCACCAGATCCGCGTGTGACAATCTTTCTACCGAGGTCGACTGACTTAAAGAAGAACTCAAGCACCGAGTGGCTTCCCACATTGTTGAAAAAATATATGCTATGTAAAATATGAGGAGAAAAACCTTGGAAGAGGCTAAAGCGGGTTTCATTGCTTTTGATACCGAAAATGCTAAGACGCGTGAGGTGGAGTCAACTGCCAAAAAGGGTCTTCCGGCCCGGCCAGATGCTACCGATTCTGCTAGTTCCAATTATGGGTTCTCAGGAATTGAAGAAGAGGCGAAAGATGGTGATGCTGAAGGCCAAAATGATGAAGGACATATTGATGAGCCGACGGAGGATCCATCCACTTCTCCTGGGGACGCAGATGCTTCTCTTCCTTCGAGTTCCGTAGATGCAGTAACTTAGTTTTTCTTTTCTATACTTTTGTATCTGTGCTACTTTTGGTGTGAATAGAAACACATTTTCATTTAAGTATTGTGGAATTTTTTCTCTTTGCATACATTACACTTGAGTATTTCCGCATGTTTTATTCTTTGCATCGAATTGTGCAAGGCTTCAGGTGCGTTTTCCCCGAGAGCTTTTGGATTCCGGGCATAAGTTCCTCCGAAATCAACCCTTTGACATGAGGGTTTATAAGAGAGGGACCTCTTATGCTTACGGTGCTCTTGAAGAGGACGTCTCCTATTCATTACGACACTAACATTTGAAGTACTTGTTTACCTTTCAAATGATAAACTTAATTCACCATTCAGACAAGAAACAAGATAGCATTTAAAGGAATTTAATATTATCCTTTAATTTTAAAAATTAAAAGAACATTCTTTTTGCTAAAAAGAAATTGCCATTACTTGTGGCTAACTTGTACAACTTGTTTCTACGGGGCTGGCCGCGGAATTCTTGGTCCCGATAGTAAACTTTGTTTCCATGTTTTGTCTTCCGGTCGATGTGGCAGTTACTGTTTTCATATTCTCATATCATCCCCCCAGTGTTCAAATGCGAAGAAAGAAACTAACACTAGAAGTATTACACGTTCGAGGATTCCACTAGTAAATTGCTAGAATTCAGCTCGATCGCAAACTTCACTTCCCCTTAGGAACCTATGCTAACAAGCCAAAGATTATCTTACAATCCCCTAGTGGCTTGCACTTGTGAACGGTTGGATACCTATCTTCGACACCAAAATTTACTTTCAGATAGGAACTTTTCTATTAGACAAAAGACTATCTAATCACTCCGTAGTAGTTCTTTACTTGTTCGCCTCATCATTTAAATTTCTTATTGCTGATGTTGAAGCTTATTTCGTAGTATGCTTTAAGTTTCTGCCTCGTTAAAAACCTTGCTAGAAAAATTTATTTAGGACATGAACTGGACGAAGGGAAAAAGAGTGCAGCACATACTTTCAGTATATGCAATTTTTATCAGCAATATTATCTCTTGAGGTCTGTCACGTTCCCGTTGCTTGGAAATTTTCTCCGCCTTGATTTTCCAACTCATGTGACCCTTTTCCACTAACAGCTCAAACCCGGTAAGGGCCTTCCTATTTCGGACCTAACTTCCCTGCATTAAGCTCGTGGGTGTTTTGAGTTACTTTCCGCAAAACCAAGTCTGCCACTCTGAAAAAATGGAGATTGGCTATTCGATTGTAATATCTTTCCGTTATATGCTTTTGGGTTTCCATCCTTATATGCCCTTAGTCCTTTTGTTCATCGAGCAGCTCCAATTTGACAAACATCGCTATGTTGTTTTTTTCTTCGTTCGCCTGGAAATTTCCCAGGGTAGGCTCTCCTACTTCAACCAGGATTAAGGCTTCTGCTTCGTACACGGGCAATAAAGGAGTTTCTCATGTGCTTGACTTGGCTGTGTTTCGATACGCCCATAGCACTCCCAACCACTCTTCGTGCCATTTACCTTTAGCTGTTTCCAACCTCTTTTCTATATTGTGTATGATAACATTTTTGGGTGATTATGTTTGTCCATTTGCGCTCGGATGAGAGGTTTATGATGTGAAACTTTTAATATTTAAGTCTACAAGTAACTTTATGACCTTTGCGTCTATAAACTATGACCTGTTGTCGCAGGTTATCTCTTTTGGTATCCCAAATCTAAAAATTATATTCTACTACAAGAAATCTACTACTTCCCTTTGCAAATCTTCTAATAGGGACCTGCTGCAACCCACTTAGAAAAATAGTCAGTTAATATCAAAAGTAACCTTACCTTATCGAGGATAGGTGAAAAAACTGAGTGTAGGGGCTCTGCCAGTTGATAGACAAACGGTGCACAATGTTGACATTTGTCACATTTTTGAACATAGGACTTAGTATCTTGTTCCATCCAGGGCCAATAGTATCCAGTCCTAATCAATTTTAGCACCAAGGAATCGACTCCCGAATTATTTCTGTAGATCCCTTTGTGGACATCTCACATATCATAATTAGCTTCGGAGGCTCCCAGACATCAGGCCAACGGGCCTTAGAAAGATCTTTAGTACAATTGACCCCCCACCCCTTGAATCTATATTGAACTACTTTAGTGCGCAGTGCCCGATATGCCTTAGGATCTTAAGGCAATTTTCCGTGCTCGAGATAGTTAATATTCTCGTTTCTCCAGTCCCAGTTCAACTTAGTTGCATTTACCTTGTAATAGCTATTTGCATCAAATACCTAATGCATAAGCTATGCTACCGTGTCGGTGTCCGATCCCTTCATTTCTGTGGACGATCCTAGATTGGCTATTGCTTCCGCCACCGCATTCTCTTCTCTCGGGATGTGTGTAATTGACCATTCCTTGAGTGAAGCGAGAAAATATTGGGCCTTCATTACATATTGTTGCATGAGTTCCTACTTGGCTTTGAAGAACCCGTAGACCTAATTTACCACCAATTGGGAGTCGCGTTTGATTTCTATGACATCGGAGTTCTGTACCGGGCCAATTCAAGCCCTGCAATTAAAGATTCATACTCCACTTCATTGTTTGTCAGAGGAAAATTTCTTATGGCCTACCTTAGGGTTTATCCCGAGGGCATGGTTAATACTATGCCGAGCCTAGACCCTTACACATAGGGAGCTGCGTCATGACTAAGGTCCAAACTCCTGATTTCGATTCCGACACCATTACGACCTCTTTCATAGCCATAGATAAAAGTTCCGAACTGAAATTGGCCAAAACGTCGGCCATAACTTGTGACTTACTTGCACTATTGTGTTTATATACTATGTCAAATTCGCTCATTTCAACGGCCACTTGCTATCGTACCTGAGAGTTCAAGTTTATGAAGGTTGTTCCACTAGGAAAAATGGTCACCACATCTATCGAATGTCATTGGAAATAAGGCCTTATCTTTCGAGCGGTGACTAGGGATACCTCCGAGACCGCTAAGTAGATCAACATATGTTCTCATTACTGAAGTTTTTATAGTAATAGAGGACTTGGAAAATACCTTTTCAAATCCCTCAAAGCTTGTTGACACTTCGGGTTCATTCGAAGTTGTTCTTCTTTTTAAGCATCTAAAAGATATGATCGCATTTCTCTGAGGGCCGTTAAATGAATCTATTCAAAGAGGCCAGTCTCCTTGTCAACCTTTGAACCTTATTCACGCTTGACAGCTAATCCAGGATGTCTTTGATGGCTTTAATTTTATTTGGCTTAAATTCGATCCCCCGTTGTGACACTAGGAATCTCAGGAACTTACCGGATTTGACCCTGAACACACACTTATTGTGGTTAAGCTTCATGTTATGCTTCATTAAGATGTCAAAAGTTTCTTGCAAGTGTTTAAGATGATCTCTTGCATTCAAAGACTTAACCAGCATATCATCTATGTGAACTTCCATGGTCTTCCCTATTTGTTTTTGGAACATTTTGTTCACGAGCTGTTGATACGTGGCTTCGGAGTTCTTTAGCCCGAAGGGCATCACATTATAGCAATATGTGCCGAAGTGCGTTATGAATAAAGTTTTTCCCTATTCCTCTAGGTTTATGTTGATCAAGTTGTACCCGGAGTAAGCATCGAGGAAACTCATTAACTCGTGCTCGACCGTTGCATCAATCATTTGATAAATGCTTGGTAATGGGAACGAGTCTTTTGGGCACGCCTTATTTGAATCCTTTTAGTCTACGCACATGCAAAATTTGTTGTTCTTCTTTGGAACTACTACTATTGCTTTAACTAGCTAGTCAAGATACTTTACCTATCGAAATGAAGCAATATCAAGAAAGTGAGTTATCTCTTCTTTGACAAATTTGTTTCTGACCTCGGCAATAGGATGTTTTTTCTGTCTTACTAGAGGGATGCTGGGATCCAGGATTAAATTGTGCACGGCCGCTTCAGGCAGGATACCTGTCATAATTTCATGAGACCATGCAAAACAATCGACATTAAATTTAAGAATTTAAATAAATCCAGACCTGAGCTCGGGGTGCAATCCTGTACCTAAGTGGACCTTCCTCTATAAGAACTTATTGAACAATGTGAGTTGCTCATGTTCTTCTGCTGTGGAATTTGTTGTGTCTGTCTCTTCTGTTACCTAGAAATACCTTGGTACCTGGTAGGATTTCGACGACTCTTCCCCGTGGTTGACTTCGCTTGGCTCGGGAGCAAGCGCCGGTTGTGTAATGGCTTTGCCGCAGGCTTCTTCCCTTTTCTACTGAAAACTGAGATTGCATTCATCTCCCTTATTTCCGGTTGGTCACCTCTTATTTGTTTAATTCCCTTGGGTGTCGGGAATTTCAACAACCAATGATATGTTGATGGCACACCCTTCATCTCGTGCAACCATGGTCTCTCCAAGATGATATTGTAACCCATATCGTCGTCTACTACCTCAAAAAAGGTCGTATTCATCATCCCCTCGGCATTTGTGGGCAACACGATTTCTCCCCGAGTTGTCACGCTTGCAAGATCCTGGTGATGAGTTTCGTGGCTGAAATGATGCTTCCGGTGAGCTTGTCTTGCTCTAACACTCTCCGCTAGATAATATTGGTCGAAATTCCTGGATCCACCAGAACATGTTTAATTTTAAAATCTAAGACATTTATAGATATTACCAGGGCATCGTTATGCGGTAGCAGCAATCCATCTGCATCTTCCTCCATGAAAGTAATGTTGTCCTCAGCAACTTCCTAGAGTCTCTTGTTGTGGTTTACCGACACTTTTGTCTATTTTGCCTTTGAAAATGTCACGCCATTAATCTCGTTCCCCCCGAAAATCATGTTGATCATAAAACATGAAGAATCCTCTCCTGGTATCGAAGGCTCTGCATTATCGCGACTGCAACCGTAATTATTTTTAGCTCGATCACTCAAAAATTCCCTGAGATGGCCGTTTTCAGCAATGTTGCAACCTCTTCGCGCAGATGCCTGAAGTCCCTCGTCCGATGACCATTTTTCCCGTGGTATTCGCACCATAAATTAGGATCCCTTTGGATATGATCAGATCACATCAGTTTGGGGAACCGTGCTTCTTTACTATTCCTCATAGCCGATACCAACTCCACTATGCTGACGTTGAAGTTGTATTTAGAAAGCCCAAAGTAGAAAGAATCTCGAGAACTTGACTTTTCCTTATCCTGTAACAACCTCTTATTTTGTCTGTGATTAGTTCTTCCTATTGGTAACAAATCTATCCGCTGATCGAAATCCTTTACCGTGTCCTTCGGCATGTTCATAGGGCAAAATCGACCCCTTGAAGGCTGTCGATTTTTGTCGAAATCATCTTTCGATTTCTCCTTATTCTTCTCCCGGTCTTGACCCTTGGCCGACGCCGGGAAACCGAGCTTATCATCTTCAATCCATATCTTTGGCTCATACTGACTGTGAACATCCGCGCAAGTTGTTGCCTGGAACTCGAGCAAGCATTCTTTCAACTCCTGGGAAGCGTTAGAACTTTGCGAATTCTGACCTTTGGTGAATTCTTCTGCACGTCTGGCATTTTAAACCGCTTCAGGATCAGTTCTGATGTCGTGCTTGGTTTGTACAACGATTGTGTGTACTTATTTGAGTCTGGCTTTCAACACTGGTGGTGCCGCCAGAATTTGATCCATTCGGCCGTTTACTTCCCTAATAAACCGCATGAGTTCGATTTTAAAGGGATCACTCTCGTTGTTGTGATTGGATCCACTCCTCCAACCCCATCGAAGCCAACCTAGCCCCTCGGGGTGTTGTTGTTGACCCTCTGTATTGTTTCATTTGCGGGTGCATCGGGCGGAACCGAACCTCATCCATTCGTGTTGTTGGAAGCACCCAACAACGCCTGCTTCAGCTCGATCATGAGACAACTCTTTTTTCTCCTTCAAGATCCTTACTTCTTTAAAAACGTGTACTTCTTCAGCATCATCAGGATTTGTCTCTCCAACATGTTGCGGATACCGTCTGTCGTAGACCAGTGTGGCCTCATCCCACTCGTTGTGGGTTTCACTGATTGAATAATCGTGATGAGGCTAATTTCCTTGGACATACACGGTGTGTGCGATGTAGACATCATTATCGCCATTTTTATGACTTTTTCCTAAGAACAAATAATCACACGAGTTAGTAATATATGAAAGGATCAAACAAATTACACAACTGTATATGCCCCACGGTAGGTGCCAAATTCATTACCCGTAAAATGGTAAAGTTGAATTTGTACGTGGTTTATAGAAAAGTGAATTAATTTGATCCAAATATGATAAATAAATTAGACACAAATGTAATACTTAGGATTGAAATGGAGATAAAATAATAAAAATCGTAATTCTGGGAGCATGGCTTCCGGGGACAATAATAACGACATAAATGAGCGAGAAGATAAAATTATGTTGAGCTTTGAGTAGAGTGTAGCATATGTTTGTCCAAAAATTTGTGTCCCTTACAATGATAATAGAGCACACTATTTATAGCTACACCTAGGTAACAAGGTCCTCGGATTAATCCCCTCTTTAATGACAATTATGAGGGATATTGAATAATGTGTAACGGTAGGCGGCGAATGCCATATTTACTTAATGTTGTTGAATATTCTTAACTAAATGCTATCGGGTAGTAAGCATTTAATTCACCTTTATGAGTATCATTCTCTCCAGCCACAAACGAGATTACTGCCTTCGGATATGACTGTCTTCTGTCTTCGGCTCCGCGTCTCATTTTCGCATGCTATCATTTAATATAAACACATTTTACTGTATACAACACCATGTTGACATCTGTCGACACATGACATGTCCACAAGCTTCTATAGAATACAATTGTATTATTGTCGGGATAGGGCCATGACCTACCCATATTTTCTAAATATACAACAAAAACTTTAGACCTGGTATCTATGGATGACATGGCGCTTACCAATCAAGCTATATACTCGCTCTCCTACTGCTGAGGCCTACCTCTCTTTCTGGCATGACGTGCAAGCATGAAATGCAGCACCTGTGGCAATGAGGCATAAGTACGATATAATGTACCAAGCATGTAGGGCAACTAAATAACTAAAACTGAAACTCAATTAAAATACATGATATACTGAATGTAATCTGAGGAGTCAGTGTTAAAGTGGAAACATACTTACATGTCTCTGACTCATATTATATAAGTAATACCGAAACAAACTATCTGATATTATATAGGGCTCGGTGTGTATATATATAGCCTCGTAGGCAAATGTATAGCCCCGAAGGCATCTCTCTAGCCCCAAAGGCATGGCATGCATATGTCTAGCCCCGTAGGCATATAGTAATATAGTGAATAACACATGTATACTAGTGATTGTGGGTAAGGTTCATGTTCTTGAGAAAGCATATTACTAGTGAAGTTTTTGGGTCACTTACCTTGACATGGGAGAGTGAGAGGAGGAGAGAAAATGGGGAGATGCAGTTCCTATAAGGTCTTCAATGAAGAATGAGAGTTAAATTCCAAAGTTTTGACTTATAAAAGACAAGGTTTGGCTGACTTAACCTTGGTTGCCACATGTCCTGCAACAATTGGGCACTGCGCACGTCCAAAGTAAATCGTGCATAACTATTTACTCCAACGTCGTATTTTCAAATGGTTTGTGGAGCTGGAAAGACTCAAAGAAATTCAATTTGATGGGTGGATCACCTTGTAACTCAAAGTATATCAGGGGAAACGCTCAGTGACATCATACCCAAATTTTAGTGAACTTATGAATCATAACTTGCGATAACTTTGCTGAGTTTTGTTTTACAACTTGATTTATTCCAACACTTAACAAACAACTATTATGAGATTCAAATACCTTATAGCACGTTAAGCACTCCTAGTATTGCCTTAAAAGTACGGGTCATAACATCAGCCCTTACCTCCAATGTACGGCCGATAAGTCACCCTATAAGATGGGAATTTTGGGGAAATTCACATCCTTTGATTCGTTTAACCTCTAACCCTTATAACACTTACTAAACATAGTCACAATCGATTATAAACTTAGGAATAGCTTAGCTCTCCGAGCTTACGAGGACTAACTAACAACTCATCTTAAAATAAAAAAACTACCAGATGTAACCAACTAAGCAGATTATGAAGAAGATATGGGTAAAAAGTGAATGTATACAATGTCGGAATTAACATATAGAGGAGATGCAGTAAAAATCATGTATACACGCAGGGAGTTTGCATATAGAGAAGATATAAAAAAACCCAACACTTACTAGTTTTCACCGTGTGTATGTCATCAAGGAGAAACATGAGCGGGCGACCCTAGGGGGATGGATCCTTATCCAGATGCTATGCGGAAAACTCATTTTCCTAAACACAAGGAAAACTGACGTGCCACAATCAACTCAATCCACACGGACAACTCACATGCTCTCAAACTAGTCCATAACATATAAAGAATATACAAGAGTACATGTATATAGTCAATGGATACTAATTCACATACTCCTAGACTGATAAAATAACATGATGAGGTGTATGCATGTGAGAAGTACACATCTACAGCTCAAATCAGGTGGATACGCCACACAACAATGAGCGTCATGTTCAATCATGAAAATTAAGCCTACACATGATCTCTAGCATGATTCACGAAGTCACATAGTAGTACAAAATATAAAGCATGGTGGCACGAATCAAAATATTAAAAACAAGGAATAATATAACCTAAAGACTACCCTGGACATGGATAACTCGGTGTACACACATATGCTCAACCCTTCGCATATACGCCACCCCTAGCACATAGCCAACATCAACATTCAAGAAACTAGTTCCTCAAGTCAAAGCAAAGAATGATACTTACCTCAAACGACCCAAGTCAATACTCCAACTCTAATCTAGTCAAATGACACACCATGTGTAAAAATATGTTAAAGGAAACAAGTACATAGCATAAAATCTCGATTTCCAATAAATTACACAAAGTTAACCAAAACGTCAACCGGGGCTCATTCCCTGAAACTTGACCAAACTCACAACTCCAATCTACCCAATCGAATACGAGCCCAGGTATACAAGTTTTATCCAAAACCGATCTCCAAATCAGTGTTAAAATCTCAATTATTAAATTTAAGAAATCTAGCCCAAAACCCCAAATTTTCTCTTTCAATTTCAAGTTTCATGTGTACAAATCCATGGGGTAACAAGATCTTATATCAAAATCAAGTAGAAATTACTTAACCTCGAATTTATGGGGAAAATCCCTCCAAAAACCTCCTCTAGCCGAGCTACAAAACTTAAATTATTAAAAGTGAGCTAAACCCTCAAAAGATAAGACTACCCAGCGATTTTCACATCCGCAGATAAATTCCACACTAGATCTGCCAACAAACACTAAAATGGTCTGGGATCTATCCAAAACACACCTGAGCCCCCCATAACCACGTCTAATCATACCAACAAGTTTTAATACCTCCTCCAACCATATCCAAAGGTTCAAAACACCATAAATACCATCGAAACCAATAATCGAAGATCAAAACTCAAGTTGAAATTCTCTTACATTTAATAATTACTAAACTTCAAATAAAGCATATGATTCAAGCCTAATAAATATGTGTTACATCCAACCTTCGTGCACGAGTCCCAAAAGAAAAAAAATAAACTTATTCTAGGTCTACGAAAAACAATCTAAACTCAATACAATCACAGTCAACTCTCGGTCAAACTTGTAAACTTTGTAAACATTCAAATTGCCAACTTTTAGAAAATAGAGACAATACGTCCTAGGAACCTCAAAATTCAAATCCGAATAGATGACCAAGTCCAAAATTACTATACAAATCGATTGGAACCATCAAAACACAAATTCGATGTCGCTTACACAAAAGTCAAACCTTGGTCAACCCTTACAACTTAAGCTTCCAAACTGAGACTAACTATCTCAATTCGCTCCAAAACCTTCCCGAAGTCAAAACAATAATCCCCGTAAGTCACAAACCATCAAACAAGCATAAGGGAAATATCAACTAAAAGAAACGGGCTAAAATACACAAAGGTGAGGATATCTGCTCCGTGTATCATGCTCGGTCTCATGTCGCCTCCTCGACCGATTGACCTCTCAATTGAACCTTCACTGATGCAATATCTTTCGACCTCATCTTCCGAACCATCATATCTAAAATGGCCAACGGCTCCTCTTCATGGGCCAAATCTCATCCAACTACACTGAAATGAAATCCAACACATGTGAGTGATCCTCATAAAACATCCAAAGCATGAAAACATGAAACGTTGGAGGAATTCCCCACAAAGTGGGTGGCAAATCAAGTCTATAAGCCACCTCACCAACTCTCTCCAGCATCTACAATGGAACAATATACCGAGGGCTCAACTTTTCCTTCTTCCAAAACCTCATCACTCCCTTCATAGGCGAAACTCTATGTAGAACTTTCTCACCCCCATGAATACAACATCACGAACCTTCCTATCACCATAACTCTTCTGTCTGGATTGGGCTGTATGAATCCTCTCCTGAATCAATTTTACTTTCTCCAAAGCATCACAAATAAAATCTATGCCCAATAGCCTAGTCTCACCGGTGCTCAAATAAATCGACCAAAGAAAGACATCCTCAGTGTACCTAAAGACAAGAACACGGGGATCATTTTGCTGGCAAGCCTTAATGCGCTCAAAGAAGGATGGACATAGAATCAAATCAAGGGTTGTGCTCGTCTCCGAAATATCCCATCTCACCAATCTATTTTCCAATGCATGAACATCTACATCTTAAGGCCTCTCCAAATCCATAATGAATGCTAAACTCCTCATACTCAACGCCTTTATACTCAAGGCGTGTACTGCCGTATTAGCCTTCCCCAGATGATAAATAATAGTGATGTCATAATCTTTCAATAGATCCAACTATCTCTACTGCCTCAAATTAAAATCTTTCAATTTAGATAGATGTCGGAGACTCCGAACATCTGTATACACCTCACAAGAAACGCCATATAAGTAACGCCACCAAATCTTGAATGCATGCACAATAGGTGCTAACTCTAAATCATGCAATAAATAGTTCTTCTCATGGGGATTCAATTGGCGTGATGCATAAGAAATCACCGTACCGTCATGTATCGACACACACCCAAGATAAACCTTGAAGCATCACAATAAATTGTATACAACACTGATCCTTAGGGAAATACTAAAAATGGAGTTGTAATCAATATAGTCTTGGCCTTCTGAAACCTCTCCTCATAATTGTCTGAAAATCATAATAAAGTTACCTTTTGATTCAATTTTGTTAATAGAGCTGCAATAGATGAAAATCCATCCACGAAGTGACAATTGTACCCATCTAAATTTGAAGCAGCATCCTTAAATGTTGCTCGTGTTCCTCCCTACTACGGGAATATACCAAGATATCATCAATGAACACAATAATGAATGAATCCAATAAGGCTGGAATACAATGTTCATCAAGTGCATGAAAATTGTTGGGGCATTAGTCAAGCCAAAGGAAATCACCAAGAACTCATAATGCCCATACTAGGTCCTGAAAGTTGTCTTAGAATATTGGAAGCGCTGATTATCAACTGATGATACCCTGATCTCAAATCATTCTTTGAGAATATCGTAGCACCCTGAAGCTGATCAATTAAATCATCAATGTGCTGGGGTGGATACTTATTCTTGATGTAAACCATTTTCAATTGCATATAGTTAACGCACATCCTCATGGAACAGTGTTTGTTCTTCAATAGTACGATGCACACCCAAGGTGAAATACTTGGCCGGATGAAACCCTCATCTAACAATTCCTGCAAGTGTTCCTTTAATTTCTTCAACTTGCAGGAATTGTTAGATGAGGGTTTCAGCCGGCCAAATCAATACCAAATAAATATTCCTATCGCGTGGCATGCCCGATAAGTCTGAAGGAAAACACATATGGAAACTCCCTCACTACTAGAACCGACTCAATAGTAGGAGAATCAACACTGACATCTATCACAAAGGCCAGCTATGCCAAACACTATTCTCAACCATCCGTTAAGCCTTCATATAAGAAATCAATGTACTAGGAGTCTGACCAAGTGAACCCCGCCATTCGACCCTTGGCAACTTTGGCATAGCCAATGTCACGGTGTAGCATGACAATCATGAATATCATGGTACAGAGATAACCAATTAATACCTAGAACCCCCTCAAAATCAATCATATTGAGCAATAAAAGATCAACCCTAGTCTCATAACTCCCAATGGTAACAACATTACAACGATACACATGATCTACCATAATAGATTCACCAATAGGTGTAGACAAATGAATAGGAATATCAAGGGAACCACAAGGCATATCAGAGTAATGAGAAATGTATGATTACACATAAGGGTAAGTGGAACCAAAGTGAAAAAATACCGAAGAATCCATATGGCACACTAAAACAATACATGTAATCATGGCATCTAAAGAAACTGCCTCTGGCCTGGTCAAAAATGCATAGTAGTAGGCATGTCATCCATTTGACTGGCCTCCCCCTTTGGGTGGAAATGAACAGACTAAGCTCCACCCCTAGTTGGTTGTGCGGGTGGTGTAGCTACTGGCTCTGAACCATGGGATGGGTGCCCTGATGCGGTGCACTGCTCAGAAGACTGAGCTAATCCCACTTAAGTTGATTGAAGTCTCTATATTGAAAGTAACCCCTCCTCTAGCGAGGTTGATAGCTCTTTGACTGCATATGAGAACCAGAATACCAACTTGAAGAACCCTTAACATATAGGATACAACGTGAACTATGAAATTGAAATGCACTCAAAGACGACTGGCCTAAGGAAGCACTGTATGAACCATGGCTAGCTGAAAAGCCACAATAAACCTGTTAAGATAACTAATAAGTCCTAAAGGACCGCCTCTTATTTCTCAGGCCTCCCGATGAGGAAGAAGAAAAAATAATTAAACTGCGAGCCCTTTGGAATCCCACTCTTCTCTCTCCTGCCTGCAAATATGCTCCAAGCGCTTGGCAACCTCGGGACCAAGGTCCTCAATAAACCTTATAACTCTCTCCTTCTTATTAGGGATCAAGGACACAACATGACATGCCAGCTTTGTGAACCTCATCTAATACTGAGTCACGGTCATACTCTCCCGGAGTGGATCCTCAAACTCACTATGCAACTCATCTCTGTCAGTCTGTCGTAGAAGAGAACTGACAACTAAGGCCATGTAAGGGATGCAGTTCCAATTTGCCTACTTAACTATCACACCCCGACCTCGTGGAACGTGATCGGTGCTCGACCGAGACATCTTGGTCAAGAAAGCCTACTTGATGCCTTCTACCCAACCTTAAACATGAGCAATTTGAAATAAATTATATGAGATAGACAGGGAAGGACAAAAGAGTTAAAAATCATGCTTCATTTCTTACAACAGCTGCATTGATGGTTACCAAAAGATTACCAAGGGGAACACAAAATAATTGCAACATTTAGAGTCGTTTTCCCAAGTCAGAACACAACCCAGACTATGTCTACGAAGCCTGTAAACGGAGCAGAAGAGTAGTATGATAGTGCCGGTGAAAAGTCCCTATCTATACCTCAAAAAATAATGTATAAGGAGTGAAAGACACAAGACCCAGTAGGAAGTGGGAGTCACTAGGTCAGGTTAGGAGTGGGTGTACCAATAACAGTGATCAGTGTCACTTGTTGTGGAACCACCCGCATCCATTAAAGATGCAGTGTCCCCGACATAAGGGAAGTTAGTAAATATGGATTAATACTATTATGTAAAACTAAGTACCCTCTCATGGAATAGAAAACCAACATAAACGAGTGAAACATGGAATCAATAATAAACTCAAGTAACATTAAAATGCCAAGTTAAGAGCAACGTAAATCCACAGGTAAATAATAATAATTTAGAGTAGGGAGATGTTTGGTACCAATACACCACCATGCTTATGGCATGGGGACAGATCTCCGCCCGACAAGCTAAGACGTCTCATCCCACTGTGTGCGGATGGGCATAGAAATACAACAACATCACCATGTGCGCGTCATGGTGTCCGATCACCACCCCATCGGCTAAGCCGTCTCGCCAAAATGCCTTGTTGGTCTAAATGGTAGTTTTTTAGCTAGTATCCCATCCCGTTTAAGGGGAATAATCTCAACACATCAATGCGGGAATTTATCCATCAGCCAATCCTACACCGACACAGGTAGTTTCATGTATAGGTTATTTCAACCAAACCTTCCCCAGTGACCTAACAATCCCCCCAAACAAAATATTTATCATATATATAAAGAGTTACTATTCATGTCATAGCCCTTTTCAATCTCTTTCACTTCATTTGCACTCTTGGTCATACACGTAAATAATTGTTGTTGGCACGATGGTCGCATTCCAATTATTTCACTATCATTCTTTCATCTTCAAGGATCATAAACATAGGTTATAAACATAAAGAGCATTTTGAAATAAGGAATTTAAATATATGTGAGAAATAAGAGTCTTAAACACTTTTTTTTTCTTTCCAAATAGAACACAATAATTTTTCAATAGAAACATGAATTTAAGTCATATCAGTTGATACATTAATCATACTTAAATATATTCCCGAAGGAGAGCATAATATAACAGGAGAAATTGGAACACATTTGAGTATATAACTTTTGACACAATGCTCATTTTGGATAACTCAGCTTATTGGGAACAACTCAGAACATTAGAAATAAGAGCTTGGGCAAACCACACTTAAGCTTACAAGAATTTCATGGAATTCGATTATACAAGAAGAGTTTAGCCAACATACATCGATTGAGCTTTTGTTACATTCACTAAAATGTTCCTCTACCCTTGGCAACATCACTCTATAGAAAAATTATCAAATTGGACCATTATTAGCAAGGTTCTCATAGCATTCAGCTCACATAGGCGTTTCATCAAACATTAAGTGTGCCTTTTACAAGTTGCTATGGTGGAAATCCTTTACCTCCACAACCAATCCCCATATCAATAACTCACCAAAATTTGTTCAACAACCTTCCCACCACCTTAAATTAAACATGCATGAACAAATGACTAACTCTTAACCCAAGAATCATACCTCTCACTCCTTACGTTCCATCCCAAATTCGAAATTGAGAGCTGGGGGAAAGACCTTACCTCTTTGGAAGAAATCTTGAGAGCTCTTCCCTTGAATTATCAAGACTTTATCAACAATTTTGAGTGGAGGATGTTGGAGCTCCTCCTCCTCTCTCTAGTTCCACCCCTTAATCTTAAACTATCAGGTATTTACCTTCAAAAAGAGCCCTAATGGCTTTTAATCAATATGGGTCCGGGTTAAAAAATACACAAAATAGACCCTCCCAACCCAATGATGTGTTGGCAGAATGCACCGCATAATAGGTCTGCAGTCCGTGTAAGTGGCCCCAAAATCATCCTCCAAAATTGGGTTGGTCGGGTCAAGTTTGCAGTAGGTCTGCAGTCCGCAGATCATCTATGCGGTCACATTATTGACCATGAAACCCCCCTCAAGAAAATCTCCATGTCGATTCTGCAATGTAAGTGCGGCGCGCAAAATTGGTATGTGGTCGCATAATGAACCGCAAAATGACCTTAAAAGTTGAGCTTCTCATGTTCAACTCTGCGACGATTCTGCTGCCCGTGGGTCTTAATTTCCAATCGCATAATGGACCGCAAAAATGCCATGTTCTGCAAATTTCATCCACCAACTCCGCAATGCATTTCACAACCCAAAATGTCCTTAATATCTATAAACATCCCAAGTACATAAGCATGCCTTGGCACTAAGACCTCAGATCCTTAGTGAAATTCCACAGGGCCTTACATATTCCCTTGCTTAGGATCATTCATCCTCGAATTAGGAATAAAGGTTGACCGAATACTCAACATGACTTAGCTCTTCCCTCATACCCTAAGGGTTCCAAATTTTGCTAACTTTATAAATTTACATAAAATTTGGCGGAGTTTCCCCTATAATTGGCCTTTCCACCTGTTAGAGAGCCCCGTAAACCAATCCTAACAACACATTCATATCCCAACAATGTATCACATCATGAAAACAACATCAACCATAATGTCATAAGCATTATATAGCCAAAAAGGACCTTTTAGCATAAATTGTACAAGATTGAACATAACTCGTAGAAAGTAAACTCCTAACATGCCTTTAAAGCACAACAATGTAGTTACACATAGCACTTTGGATATCATAGCACTTTCACGAAGGCAATCTTTTTATTTCTCAACTTTCGAACTTGTCTATCAAGAATGGAAACCTAAATTTTCTCATAAATCAATTCTTCATTAACCTCAATAGCCTTTACCGGAACAATGAGCGACATGTCTTCAAACCACCTTCTTCAACATAGATACATGAAATGTTAGGTGCATTAAAGACACATGTGGAGGTAACTCGAGCCTGTAGGCTATTTGATCAATCCTCTAAATGATTTTGTACGGTCTGATTTACCTTGGACTCAACTTCCCTTTCTTCCCATATTGAATTACACCCTTCATGGGGGAAACCTTCAAGAATACCCAATCATCCTGTTTGAACTCCAAATCTCTGTGACGCACATCCGAATAGGACTTTTGGTGACTTTGAGCTATTTTCGATCGTTCCTTAATGGTATTGACCCTCTCCATGCCTTATGCACGAGGCCTGGCCCTATCAAATCCGCCTCCCCAATTTAAAACCAACCAATGTGCGATCAAACGACACCATTTGGATGCTGGCAAATTCTATCAATGGAAAATGTTCATCCCAACTACCCTTGAAGTCGAGAACACAAGCGCGTAATAGATCCTCAAGCGTCTGAATAGTCCATTATGCTTGCATGTCAGTCTGTTGATGGAAAGTTGTACTAAGATTCATTTGAATTCCCAAACCTTGCTAAAATTTCTGCAAAAATTAGTTCTGAACTACGCTACTCGATATAAGATGATGGAAACTGGATTTTCGTGTCACTTGATTATTTTCTTAATATATAATTGAGCATAATGTTCTGCTATGTCGGTCGACCTCAAATCCTTGGAAAAATTCACGGGGCCTTACATTAATGCATAAGTCTGCCATAATTTTTAGGTTGTCCTTGTTAGATGGAAAGTAATAAAGTCAACTCCATTTGAGCCCACTAGACCTAAAGTGTGTAGAATACACTAACACTAATCAACAATACCCCGTGCATCCTCGGTACATCACCACTGAAATGGAAAGGATAGAGTCTTTGAAATATCAGCATCTTCTGCTCCTCAATAGTCAAGGATTGTGTAATCTCAATTTAAGCTACAATGACTGGCCATGCCAGAAAAATCCCCGGCTTCTTATAACCCTATGCTAGCTGCTCTAGTGTGCATGGGGTGGGAGTCTGGGCTCCTACCCTATCTTTTGAGGTAATTGGTGCAACTGGAACCATACAATTTTAAGCCAAATTCGAATACACACTCAGAATCCGAGCCAAAGTCTTCTGAAGACCACGTGTAGCAGTATGTCCCTTAGGTTCCTGAGCTAGTCCCACATGCTTCACATAATCCAAAACTTGCTTCTCGATGGGAGTTATTGGTGGTTCCACAGTGGCTATCCTAGTGGGGCCTCTAGCTGTGGCGCATCCTTGACTCATACCTCTTTCATGGCCAGGCCTCTGATAGCCCTGGCCTGGGGTACTGGCGTCGGCTAAGCTGTATCAGAAGAATGTCTCCTCACAATCTATAAGATAATAGAAGAGCAAAGATTCAAACATCAGAATAAACAAATTCACACGACAGAGGATGAAAGAAAGAGATAATATCCCAATAGTCTGGTGGCCTCTCAAAGATACGTGAAAATGTCTCTATACCGATCCAAAAGACTCTATTAAAGTTGCTCATTACGAGTAGAACCTAAGAACCTAGGGATCTGATAGCAGCTTGTCAACAACAAAAACCTTCACTGGTCGTGATGGCACCTACACCACTTTCTAGGCAAGCCAATCGTAAAACATTAATGGAACATGATAACAAACTAAAAAATGTAAAGACTAGAATGTCAAATAACCCTAACAAAGACTGTAAAAATACATAAATTTCATAGAAATGGTAATAGTGAGTCATGATCTCTAGTACAAGAATACGAATCTAATAACATCAGCAACAAGCTCCAAAAGAGGCTCAGCTTGGTCTAACTCTCAAATTTGCAGAATTAAGTGCAGAGTATAGTATGCGTAAAATACCCATGTACTCAACATCAATCATGACTAACCTCAAAGTGGTAGTGCCGAGAAAAACCAATGATACTCACGCGTCTAGACTGCACAATTCATGAAAACAAATATATGCATAACATGAAAGATTGTTCCAAAGAAAATTTAATAATTATAGTGAAGCTTTATTATAAAATTTTTTATAGAAAGGTGTGACTGTATTATATAAATCTCATTGCATTGGGAAAGTACTATATAAATTAGTCACTAAAACATAAAAGAGGTCATCACTCCATTTGATCAAAGTATGAAGTTAACTAAGAATAATGGAAGAGTTGTGGCTTAATTAGATTGCTTTTGGAAAATCATTGGCAGTGTTCCTTGTTTTATCTAAGAATATTAGAGGTTTGATTTTTCAATACTCAAATTTCTATATGTCTTGGCATCCACGTAAAACACACGTGCCGAGAGACTAATAATAAAAATACTAACAACATCCTTTATTTTCATCCACTCACATTCTCACAGCCATGATGATCCTTAGAGCTCCTTACTTTGCATAAACTCAATCAATCTCAATAATAAGGGAAACACTACATTTTATAAAGACCCACCAATAAATCTTTAGCCAACTACTATTAAAAAATCTACAATTACACAACAATAGATCACATTAAATATTATATATTAAATTATACATACTACATTCGCTATGTAGCGCTTCACACGATGATAAAGAACCTTATTAGATATACAAGATAACCTTTTTCTGATATCAAATATAAAAAATATGTTAAAGACCCTTTTAGTCTTTAAATCTGTCATGATCCAAAATGCTGCCAACGGTTGTGATGGCACTTAACACGTACGACTAAGTAAGCAAAAATCCAATATAGAGAAAACCAATATAATCAAGGTGAAGTATAACTAAAATAACATAAATAGCGGAATAAGACTTTCAACAACTTATACAACATTACCAAAGATCTTAGCAATATATATCAACTCAACATAGATAATTAATCTTGATGAACAAGTCAAAAAATATAATAAAGGCATCAAGTAGCATATAAAAATTCAACATAGAAAACATGTAGAATGGATGATAAGGCATAGGGGATTCACTTGAATGATCAAAGCTTCCACCTTTATATCCAAAACTCACCACATCGGATTCTATATTAGAGTCTACCAAACATCCGTCAACTTATCACAATTTACATGTACGTCATCAAGAGAGAAACATGAGAGGCCGACCTAGGAGGATGGATCCATATCCACACACTGTACGTCAGAAACCTCATGTCATAATAGTGAAAATGTCATCTCAACTGCACGACGGAGACCCCGTGCCACAACTTAATCAATTCGTTAAACATGTGCCATAGTCATAGCAGTCAGAAATAACATTTCATCTTTAAAGAGGAATATGCTCAGAAATAATCAATAAGGTACACAAGGACATAATAAATAAATGTATGGGTATGTGATTAATATGTGAGGCATGACTATGACTAAATCATGTATAACAACAATTTTACAGATAGCCCATCTTGGCCAATTACAAAGTAGTAATCCTAAACATGGATACTAGCATAAAAGGGATAAGCTCATGTAGTCATAGAATTGATTAAAATATAAATCATAGAAGGCGCACAACTAGAATTAATTTCAAATAATAAAATTTCAATCTTTAGTTAAATCTCCATAAGTAAAAAAATAAAGTCAATCCGACCCCATATTGCCAAAACCTGAGGAGAATTCACTTGCTCTCAAAGTAGTAGTGAAAATCCCTTCCAAAACTGCCTCTTCTTGAGCTCCAAACTTCAAAATAGTGAGAATGAGCTAACCCTCGAAATATAATAATAATGGCAATAGCTTCGCATATGCGGTGCAAAACATCAAATTTGTGATACCGCGTCTACGAGTCCAATCTTGCATTTGCGAGCTTAACTACACCAGCCAAGTCTCGTCCTCGACACAATATACACATCTACGGATTTGTAGGTGCACTCACCCTCACGCAAGCACGAAAGTGCTTTTGCGCCAAAAACTCTGCATGTGCGGTCTGAAGCCCAGGCTTGGCCTTCGCTTCTATGCACCAAAACTATGCAGATGAGAGGTTGCTTCTGCTCACCAAGAACTGCAGGTGCAACACACCAGCACCACCAATATCAACAATCTCCAAAATGGTCCGGAATCGTTTTGAAATACACCCGAGTCCCCCAGGCTTCCATACAACCATATCAACAAGTCCTAATACCCTATCCAAACTTATCCAAATGATTAAAACACCACGAATAACATCCAAACTATGAATCAAAGGTCAAACTTCATCTCATAATTTTCAATTTATCCAACTTCGCCAACACGTCCGAATTATGCCTAAACATTTCTGATTCCAACAAAAATTTGCACACGAGTCCTAATCAACTAAAACATTTCCAAGGTCTTGGAAAATCAATTCAAGTCCGATAACATCAAATTCAACTATCTGTCGAACCTACTAAATCTCCTTCTTTAAATTGCTAACTTTTGATAAATAGAGCCAAAACCTAGTAGGAACCTCCAAATCCCAATTCGAACATATGCCTAAGTCAAAAATCACCATACGAACATATTGGAAATATAAAATTACCAATCCGAGGTCGTTTTCTCAAAGGTCAAACCTTATTAATTCTAACCACTTAATCTTTCCAAAATAGAACTAGGTGTTACAATTTATTCTGAATCCTTCCCAAAATCATACCAACTATCCCTAAAAGTCAAAAAACATCAAAACAAACTACATGAAGAACCGAATAGGGGACGGGGCTCTAATACATAAAACGACCGATCAGGTCGTTACATTCTCCCCGTCTTTAACAAATGTTCATCCTCGAATGGGTTTAAATTCATACCTAGAATTCTAAAAAGATAATGATATATGCTTCGCATATCATGCTCGATCTCCCAAGTCTCTTCCTCGATCGATTGACCTCTCTACTAAACCTTTGTTGATGCAACCTCTTTCAATCTCAACTTTTGAACCTGCCTATCCAAAATGGCCACTGCCTCTTATCCAACTGCACTGAAATCCAACACATGTGATTGATCTTCATGATACTTCTGAAGCATTTAAACATTATATACCAGATGAACTCCCGACAAGCTAGGTGGCAAAGCAAGCATGTAGGCCACCTCACCCACTCTCTCTAAAACCTCAAATGGACCAACATACCGAGGACTAAAATTTCCCCTCTTCCCAAATCTCATCACGCCCTTTATAGGAGAACTCGACGAATAACTTTCTCACCCTCCATAAAAGCCACATCGTGAACCTTCCTATAAGCATAACTCTTCAACCTGGTTTGTGTTGTATGGAGCCACTCATGAATCAACTTCACCTTCTCGAAAGAATCACCAACGAAATTTGTACCCAACACCCTAGCCTCACTAGGCTCAGACCAACCAGCCGGAGAGCGACATCACCTCCCTTATCAGGTCTCATATGGAGCCATCTGGATACTGGTCCTGTAGTTGTTGTTGTAGGCAAACTCTGCTAATGGTAGAAACTTATCCTACTATCCTCTAAAATTAATAACACATGCCTTTAACATATCCTCAAGGATCTGAACGGTCCACTTAGACTACCCATCCGTCAGAGGGTGAAATACAATACTAAGCTTTACCTGCGTGCCCAACTCAAGCTAAACAACTCTCCAAAAGTTTAATGTAAATTGCATACCCTGATCCGATATGGTTAAAATAGGCACACCATACAAGCGGACAATCTTTTTGATGTAGGTATGAGAAACTTCTCTTAAATGTAAAAAGTCATGACCGAAATGAAATGCCCAGACTTATTCAGTATGTATACGATAACCCAAACAACGTCAAACCTCCTCAAGGTCTGTTGTAATCCTACCACAAAGTCCATAGTGATATGTTCTAACTTCCACTTCGGTATTGGTAACCTCTGAAGCAAACCATATGGTTTTTTATGCTCGTACTTGACCTGCTAACAATTCAAACACATTGAAACATGCCAACAATTTCCTTCTTCTTCCTTCGCCACCAATAATACTTCTTCAAATTAAGATATATCTTCGTAGAACCTGGATGAATAGAATACTGCAAACTATGAGCCTCTTCAAGAATCAACTCCCTCAAACCATCCATATTAGGAACACAAATCCGACCCTGAATTTGCAATACACCATCATCACCATTGATAACCTCCTTAGAACCACCTCACAACACCGTGTCCTTAAGGACAAGCAAATGGGGATCATCATAGTGACGATCCTTGATGCGCTCAAACAAGGACGAATGCGTACCAACAGAAGCAAGAAATCTACTAGGGCCAAAAATATCCAACCTCACAAGTCTATTAGAAAAACTCATGAACATCCATAGCCAAAGGCCTCTCCGGAGCTGCAATATATGTCAAACTCCCCATACTCTCCGCCCTCCTACTCAAAGCATCCGCTACCACATTCGCTTTCCCCTGAGGGTACAAGACAGTAATATCATAATCCTTCAACAACTCCAACCACCTATGCTGCCTCAAACTAAGAACCTTTTTTCTTAAACAAATATTGAATACTCCAATGATCGGTGTAAACCTCATAAGACACACCGTACAAGTAGTGCCTCCAAATATTGAGCCCGTGCACATTAATCGCCAACTCCAAATCATGGACCAGATAATTCTTCGCATGGGGATTCAATTGGAATGACTCATAGGCAATCACACAACCATCCTACATCAACACACACCCAAGGCCAACGTGAAACATCACAATAGACAGTATATGTTGCTCCCAAACGCACACGCAAGTATACCTGGTCGTACAAGTAAGATAGGATTGTAAGTCCATATATCGTACCCACATGGACTTGTGATTAACTATCAACAAAATTAAACCAAAGCAATTAATCTATTCAATCGAATCCTAAAGTATGAATAATTAACTCAAGATAATCTAGAGTAACAAACTAAGATATTAACAGAACAAATTGGCAATATTAGAGACGAATTCAATAGGAGACGATATTTTAGAGCTATGGGTTAGCCAACAATCCCATTGAGTTTTCTACCTAAATTGTCTAATTAATTTATCTAGTTTATTGATTGATAGAGTTAATATTACTCGTAGCCTTCTCCCAAAGTACTACTCGTCTATTCAAGCTAACCTAACTCCTATATTCCTATGGAATTAGAATTAACAAGAATGCATTAATAATTCCTGTATAGTAACCAAGCAAGTTGATTAGGTATATTCCTATCCTAATAACAAATCTGTTCCCGATGCTCGAGTTCAAGATCTCGCTCTACTCAATCTTATATGCAATCTAGAATTCCCTCTCCCTACTCCAATCCTAGATTCGTAGATAGTATTCAATTGGTGATCAAGCAATCAAATAATTAAGCTTAAGATTGAATAAATAAACCAATATGATAAAATAATAAGAACAATTCAAGATTCAAACTACAACATTCATGTAGCACCCAAAACTATGAAACTAATACACTATGAAATTAAAAGAAGAGAAGAGAAGAAAAACTAGTTAGAAGCCTCCTCCAAGCGTGGTGTGTTTTCCCCCACGTGAATTCTCCTTCAAAGTATCTTAGATATTCTCCAAGTTAGGTTTAGAACCCCTTTTATACAAGTTGGGGCCATGTAAGACCGAAATAACCTTGTCTGGGCGAAATAGGAGAAATCACGCGACACAGTGTCCAGACTAGTGAGAATCGTTGGCCTTAGAGCTGGAGGCAGAGACATTTTTTCAAGCTCAATTCCAATTCTTTGATTTCAAGTGCATTCTCCTTTCCTTTTGCCGTACACTTGGGGGGAAAACACCAAAGGGTGTCCCTCCTTTGTCTCTTTATTTATTTTTCTTTTTCTTTTCTTTCATGTTTTATTTAATTTTACTCCAAATTTCTTCATCTTCACACTATTTTATTCCTACACATTTAAGATATAATTTTAATCGTAAAGTAATATAATTAATACTCGAAAGATGATTAACAATGCTAAAATATGAGGCAACAATGGGTAAATATATGCATTTTTTGCCGAACATCAACACCCCACACTTAGACTCTTGCTCGTCCGCGAGTAAGCATTAAAACCACTATCAATAAATCAAGCCTAAAAACACCACCACTTCGATTGATACTAAAAATTAGGCCATATAAAAACTCAAATCATCAAATATACATTTTCTGAATAACGTGCAAGATATACAAGTCACAAACAAACAACAAACTCTAACTCACCAAATTTAAGCTCGCTCACCAACTCTATCAAATAAAGCTAATAAGAACACCTATATATCATGAAACAAGTGCCTTCACAAGACTAAATTTTCCATACTCTCAAATGAAAGAATGAATGTAATTTAAGGATTTAGCATCAAAGAACAACTCTCGCACTCACAAATGAATTCACATGTATACACAAAGAACTATACGCTTGCCTATTATGTACATATCTACTAATTAAGTATGCTCGAATAGAATCAAATGGGACTTTAACAGGTTGTGATGTTGGCTAGGGACGGGTAAGATAACTATATAATAGTGACTTATACTTCCCTAAGAACTTTGCACTTTTAGACTTCTTCACCCATTATTATTTGGCCCTCTTTTCATCAATTGTTTCACAAGTATTTCCCTCATATCAAGAACATTTCTTTTTTTTTTTCTCAAATTTTTTTTTTTTTTTTTTTTTTTTCATGTCACATTCTTTTCACGAGAGCCTTTTCATCACTTTGAAGCTATCATTGGTCACCATTTTCACTTAATCGTCCCTTTCTTCAAATTTATCAAGTAATATCATAGTCTACGCAACAATGTTCAAAGAAGCAGGGTGCCAAAACTAGGGATTCAACAAAAAAATCAAGGAAAAAATACGGCTTCTAAACAAAAGGCTAAAGGTTCAAAGGGCGGTACAATATCTGAAAAGGGTAAAATTCACAAGACATATCAAAGAAAGCCTATTATCATCTTCTAAATAGAGCAACACTTTTATTTTGCTTCAATAAGATGCATGGCAAGTTCTAGGCTATGTTCCAAAACATGGATATATGTAAGAAATCCTTACCCCACATGGCACAAGTATCAATCAAGATGGTCCAATTCTACTGTAAGACAAACAAGATCATAGCGAACGATAAAATAAGAATAAGTTATATACAGAGTCGCAACCCTAAGCTTAGGTGTCAGAAAGTCTGTTATTTTATTTATTACTCAAGCACTTAGAGAAAAGTACTCCTCAAGCCCAGACCTATATATGCTAGTATCAAACAAGCCACAAAGGTTTTTTTTTTGTCTCCTCTTTTACTACTCCTAAAAAATCTAATCCTAAAAATAAAAAAAATTACCCGGTTCAAATTATATTCTTAGAAAATAATCGATGCAAAAAAGAAAAATCATGTGGGATTATTATCTAACTAAAACTAACTAGAAACAAAAATAAAATATTTGTGAACTTTTTTATTGGACCTTAATCCCTCAAGAAAGCTGTCCACAAAATCCATCATCAGGAAAAGTCCCAATTTTCTGATTTGTTTTTCTTTTTTCTTTTTTTAAAAATGTTTTTAATAAAACTACTACACTAAGAACGAGTACTACAACTAAGCTAAGATAGCACAAAAAATCACCCAGACATTCTCATCACCCCCACACTTAAAATTGTGCAATGTCCTCAATGCACACTGAAAATAACAAGAGGGTAAAAGAGACTCCCAGGTAGGCCAAAGGCCGAAGCATTAGCAACTCACGAGATACTCAGACTTCTCCCAGTTATGATCTCTTGTGCGGGTACCTCACACTTAGTTTCAACCGCCTAATCACTTTTGCACTCGCCTATTGCCTTTGAATCTATGATCCTACTCCTAAAAAATACAAAAATAATACTACAAAAAAATAACACAAACAAAGAAAAATAAACAAAAGAAAAAGAAAAAAAATAGAATTGAGTTGCCTCCCAACAAGCGCCTTATTTATAGTCGTGGCACGACGCCATCGCTTCACCACTTTTCCTTCCACTTTGATGAATGAATTGCGCCCCCAACTTTGCATCAATTTTTCTCTCACGTTCCTGGGGCGGTGGTGTAAAAATAAAGGAGCCAAGCAATAGATATTGCATCTTGCACTTCTTGGCCCTTAAGTGAGGAATATCGTTTTGACTTTTTGGTGTTGCACATTTTAGAATATAAGGGTCTTTTTCTTCATCTATACATCTATCCAAAGGCTCGATCTCCATGTCTCCATACAAACATATGTAGAAAAATGATTAGAATGAGGACTAACACGCCCCAACTCCAAAACTGCGTTATTTTTTACATCCTCAATAATGTATGCTCCCTCAACCTCGACATCATCAACAAGAACATGGACTAATGCTTGGTAATCTTGTTTTAGCTCCCCAATTTGGACTAAAAGCTCTTATTTAGATTCACACAACTCATCACTAAATTGTTGGGTGTTAGACACAAAGACAATTGCATGCAATTGAGCCTCCAAGTCGTGCAATACAACTGCCAAATTGGTCGATGTCTTGTCTCAATTCGGCTCTTTCTTCTATAAAGTGTTGCATCTCATTCGTAATTTTTTCATGGAAACCTCCATATTCCTCTAATAAATTCATGTGCATATCAAGAATGCGAACATCATGTTCCACATCATCCAATTCGTTACTCGTTTCACTCACAAGAATTATTAGAATCAACATAAAAAGGGATTTGAGTAGGATAACAACACTTAGGACAATTATCCTAATCTCCACCACAAATAGTAAAGGATTGAGATGGTGCACATAACTCGGTACTGGGAATATTTTTGCATTATTGTCATAAGTGAGGTCCTTTACAATATAGACAAGGATCACAAAAACAAGAATACTTACTATCCCACCACTTTTCATTCAAAGATGGCGTGTAAAAAAAATATAATACTAACTAAATTAAACTAAAATAAAAAATTAAATAGATAAAAATTAAAAATCTAATCTAGTAGAATAGTTCATTTCTAAGTTCCTGGCAACGACGCCAAAAACTTATTTCTCCCAAACGCACACGCAAATATACATGGTCGTACAAGTAATATAGGATTGTAAGTCTAGATGTCATATCCATGGGAACTTATGGTTAACTATCAACTAAATAAACCCAAACAATTAATCTATTCAAGCGAATCTTAAAGTTTGAATAATTAACTCAAACTAATCTAGAGTAACAAACTAAGAGATTAAAGGAACAAATTGGCAATATTAGAGACGAATTCAATGGGAGACGATATTCTAGACCTATGGGTTAGCTAACAATATCATTGAGTTTTCTACCTAAATTGTCTTATTAATTTATCTAGTATATTGATTGACAGGGTTAATATTACTCGTAAGCGTACTCCCGAAGTACTACTGGTCTATTCAAGCTAACCTAACGCCTATATTCATATGGAATTAGAATTAACAAGAACGCATTAATAATTCCTGTATAGTAACCAACCAAGGCGATTGGGTATATTCCTATCCAAAGAGAAAATTTGTTCCCGATGCTCAAGTTCAAGATCTTGCTCTACTCAATCTTATATCCAATCTAGAATTCCCTCTCCTGAGTTCAATCCTAGATTCGTAGATAGTATTCAGTTGGTGATCAAGAAATCAAATAATTAAGCGCAAGATTTAATAAATAAACCAATATGATAAAATAATAACAACAATTCAAGCTTCAAACTATAACGTTCATGTAGCACCCAAAACTCTAGAACTAATAAACTATGAAATTAAAAGAAGAGAAGAGAAGAAAAACTAGTTAGAAGCCTCCTCCAAACGTGGTGTGTGTTCCCCCACGTAAATTCTCCTTCAAAGTATCTTAGATATTCTCCAAATTAGGTTTATAACCCCTTTTATACGATTTGGAGCCGTGTAAGACCGAAATAACCTTGTCCTTGGCAAAATAGGAGAAATCACGCAACACGGCGTCCAGACCAGCGCGAGGCACTGGCCTTAGCGCTAGAGGCAGTGACTTTTTGCATGTTCAATTCCAATTCTTTGCTTTCAAGTGCATTTTCCTTTCCTTTTGTCTTACACTTGGTGGACAAACACCAAATGGTGTTCCTCTTTGTCTCCTTCTTTATTTTTATTTTTTTTTTGTTCTTTCATGTTTTATTTAATTTTGCCCCAAATTTCTTCATCTTCATACTGCTTTACTCTTACACAGTTAAAATATAATATTAATTATAAAGTAATATAATTAATACTTTAAAGATTATTAAAAATGCTAAAATTTGAGGCAACAATGGGTAAATATATCCATTTTTGGTTGAACATTAGTATACATCCATGATCTTGAGGGCAACACAAAAAATGAAGTTGTAGTCGAAGCAGCCTTGAGCTTCTAAAAGCTATCTTCAAAATCATTAGACCGTCTGAATGGAATGCCCTTCTTAGTCAAGTTTATCAAACGAGCTGAAATAGATGAGAAACCTTCTACAAAGTAACGATAATAGCCATGCAAATCCAAGAAACCCTTGATCTCTGTAGCGGTATAAGGTTTGGGAAACCTTGAACTACCTCAATCTTCTTTGGGTCAACCTTGATCCCATCACTAGACACTACATTGCCCAAGAATTCCACCTCGGGCCAACCAAAACTCACACTTGGAGCATTTAACATACAACTTTTTATCCCTCAGAATCTGAAGTACAGTCGTCAAATACTGCTCGTATTCCTCAGTACGGGAATACACCAAGATATCATCAATGAAAACAATGACAAATGAATCCAAATAAGTTCGGAACACAAGATTCATCAAATGCATGAAGGTTATTAGGGCATTGGTCAAACCAAATGGTATCACCAAGAACTCAAAATATCCATAACGAATCTTGAAAGACATATTAGGGATGCCTGAAGCCCTAACGTTAAACTGGTGATAACCCGATCTCAAATCAATATTCGAGAACAGCATAAATCAATGAAGTTGATCAAACAAATCATCAATGACAGGCAATGGATACTTGTTCTTGATATTGACCTCGTTCAATTGCTTATAATCGATGCACATCCTCATAGTACTATACTTCTTCTTCACAATAGCACCGATATACCCCTAATTGAAACATTAGGTCTGATGAATCCCTTATTTAATAACTCCTACAACGTCTCCTTCAATTCATTCAACTCAGTTGAAGCCATGCGATAAGGTGGAATAGATATGGCCTGAGTGGTCGGCGCCAAATCACTATCATAATCAATATTCCTATCGCGTGTGATGCCCGATATATTTGCATGAAACACATCTAGATACTCCCTCCTTACTGGGACTGAATCAATAGTAGGACTATCAGTACTAAAATCTCACTAGATACGCCAAACACCCCTTCCCAACCAACCGTTGATCCTTCAAAAATGATGTCACCATACTAGGAGTATGACCAAGAGAACCCCTCTATTCTAACCTTGGAAACCCCAGAATATCCAGCATCACAGTCTTAGCGTGACAATCAAGAAAAACATGGTACATATAAAGATAATCGATACCCAAAATCACCTCAAAGTCGATCATATTAAGCAACAGAAGATCAATCCTAGTCAACCTCCAATAGTAAACACACAAGACCGATATACACAATCCACCAAAGTAGGACCACCCAATAGGTATAAATACATGAACATGTATATCAAAAGAAGCATAAGACATATCCAAATAAAGAGAAAAAACCGAGGCCACTGCATTGGGTATACCCGAAAAAGCATAGCAACGAGCATGCTCACAATTGGTCTGACCACCACCAAACTGGCTCCTCATTTAGAGAATCCTCTAGCCACATGTCCTCCTCCTCTAGCTAACTGGGCATGGGGTGTAGAAACGAATGCGGATTCCACTAGGTGAAAAAACTGTGGAGCTGCGCCCCTTACAAGCCTAGGGCAATGTCTCCTCATGTGGCCAAGCTCTCCACACTCATAGCAACCTCTAGGTGACTGAGGCTGTTGAACCTGAACCTGACCCTAATGGCCTGAATACCCACGGGATAGAACCCTGAATAGACAAAGCACGATAGAAACTCGCTGGAAGAACATTGAAAGATGATGTAACTAGAGTCAGAAAGATGACTAAGCAACTGCTACACGGGCTAAATATTTGTGTAGAATGAGCTGGCCTACCATGATGGCCTCCACCAAGCTGACCCCTACCTCCAAAAGAGGCATCACTACAGCTACTATAACGTATGAGTTCTTTTATCTCTCCCTCTAGCCTCTCACCCCTAGCTATGAATACGCTCGATTCTATGAGTTATCTCCTCGGCCTAGTGGAAAGTAGTCCCAATCTTTGATTCTCGAGCCCTAAAGATCCTAATTCAATAATTCAAAAATGGTAGGGATCAAAATAGCAGTATAATGAGATATATCATGCCTCATGCTCGTTCACCGTCATATGATCCTACTAAAGATGATCAAATTGGTCTCATAGTTTATCTTTTGTGGTGTCTGGGTTGTATCTCTCAAGGAACAACTGTGAGAACTGAGCCCAACTAAGAAGAGGTGAATCTGCTGGCCTGCCTAGCTCATAAGTCTGCCACCATCTCCTAGTAGCTCCTCTAAACTAAAATGTAATGAAGTCTACCCTGTTGACTCTACTAAGCCCAAGTTTCAAAGCATCTCATGACATATATCCAAAAAATCATTGGCATCTTATGAACCACTACTCTCAAAGTGTGAAGGATACAATCTCTGAAACCTCTTCATTCGCTTATGCTCATTAGAAGACATAATAGGCATAACCACAGGTCTTGCTACTTTAATAGGATGCCCTGGATTATGGGTAGCAGAGGTCTAAAGTCCTCTTCAAGCTTAAGATGTTTTTGAGGACACTGGAACCACTTTAGCTTGACTTAAAGCGTCAATAAAACTGACCATCTTGGCCATGGCCTACCGGAATACTGGTGCAACAACAAAACCCTTTAGGTGCTGAGTGGGAAGTGGTGTCTCAACGTGGTGATCAATAAACTGATCCTTTACCTGATCCGCAGGTGGATCCACTGATACACCCCTAGTACACTCCTGGGCTCTAGCAGGTGCTCTACCCTACCCGCCACTGCACGTCACCTGGTGGGAGCCTTGGCCCTACCTCGATCCCTGTCCCTCATGGCTACAACTAGTGGTACTCCCTCTCTATCACTTGCCATTGCTGAAGCGCGTGTTCTCACCATATGTAAGAATCTAGAAGAGAGAATTCAGGCTTAGACAATAATCAAAACAAGGCAAGGAATCAAGTAAAAATAAAGTTTTCTAAATCCTTATAGCCTCTCGTAGATGGATACTTACATCTCTGTACCAATCCACAGACTCTACTAGGCATGCTCGTGACTTGTGAGACCCTTAAAACCTCTTATACCAACTTGTCATGACCTAAAATCTCACCAAAGGCCGTGATGGTGCCTAACCCATTCGCTAGGCAAGTCTACACTCATCAACAACAAAAGAATTCAATTTTAAGCCATTAACTGATTCATCATATAAATATAAAGGTTGAATAAGTCATAACTCAACATCAAAAGTACAAAATCTCCTATGGGGTCTGTAGACGACCACAACTATCGCACAAACTCTCCCAAAACTAGGTGTTACAACATAGTGACAAGCATCTAATAAAAGTACAAAGTCTCAACTAACATACAACGTTTGTCCAGAGTGACAAAAATACATTGACAAGTATAAAAGAGCAGGGAAGAGGGACTTCATGTGCTGCGGATCGTATAAAGTAAGCAGCTCACCACGAACTCTTCATATAGATCTCGTACTCCATTTGGTGAATACCACTAAAACCAGCCTCAGAACCTGCACAAAAATGTACAGTAGTGTAGCATGAGTGCAAAATCATGGCACTCCAAAGTATCAACTCTAGCCTCAAAGAAGTAGTGGCGAGAGATCGACAGTGACACCTATTAATAGCTCAATAATCATATGAAGCATATATAGCACATGGAATAAAGCATTGTCACGACCTAAAATCCCACCAAAGGTTGTGATGGAACCTAACTTCTAAGACTAGGTAAGCCAAACACACAATAATATAAAAATAACGAAACAAGATATAATATTGCCAAATCATCATAAATAGCGGAATAAGCATTTAACATATTCTAGTACATATACACCATAATACCAGATTCCCAAAATCAGGTTGTACAGATTCACGAGCTCTAAAACTGAATACACGAAGATATCTCAGCAATACAATATTGTTTAAATTAGTAATAACAGTATATAGATAAGGGAAGTGGACTCCAAGGTCTACAGTATCCATGTAGCACTACCTTGAATCTTTTCTATCAACAATAAAGCTCACTCTTGAGATCCACTTCCACCAACACCCGAATCTACACAAAAATGTACAAAAATATAGTATGAGTATGGGAAAACTTATACTCGTAAGTATCAAAATTAACCTCGAAATAGTGATGAAGTTCAGGTCATGTGATACTCACTAATCAAATAACCTGCAACATATATATACTAGCTTGCAACAAGAATATTACAAGATGTAATAACATCAATTATCAAATCAAGAGCTATCTAAACATAGATAAATAAATCTTGACAATAAAATCATCAACAAATAGTAGAGGCATAGAGTACTATGTTAAAATTCAACAAGAAGCATGTAAAGTACATAATAAGGCATAAAGGATTCACTTGCATAGTCAAAGCTTCCACCTTTATGGTCCACAACCCGCCATCATCGAATTTTATATTAGAATCACCCAACATAAGTCAATTCAACAATCCACGTGTAATCCATCAAGAGAGAAGCACGAGATAGTGACCCTAGGGGTATGGATCCATATCCATATGCTGCACGAAAAAAACTTTGTGCCATAAGTATACCAATATCATCATAACTGCACGGTAAAGTCCGTGTTCTATAACAATAACAATGCCACAATATCCGCATGAAAGAGACTTCATGAAAACACCAAATAAATCCTCTTAATATGTCCGTAAGTGCCAGAAGAACAACAATACAAAATACCTATTTATCATAAAGAGACACATGCTCACAATCCATCAATAAGTTTCACAAGGACATAATAATAATATAGTGCGAATGTGTGCTCAAGATATGAAGTATGGACACGACTAAAATAATTATAGCAATAAATTTCACAATAGTCCATCTTGGCTAATAGGAGATAATAATCCTAATCATGATCTCTAGCATAGAAGGATAATTTCACGTGGTCATAAAATGAGTAAACATGTATCATAGAAAGCACATGATCAAAATAAGGCATAATAGAAGCCTAGAGTTTAATATGGTCATAAATCACACAAAGCACCCATGTATATGCTCGTTACCTTTCATACACGTCTGTTTTCACATATTACATTAAAACAATTACGGTCAAATCCAAAGGGTTATTCCCTCAGACAAGATTAGGCAAGATACTTACCTTAACAATCCCAAATCAACCTTTTATAATCTCCTTTACCTTAGAAATCACCTCCAACCGGATCAATCTTGACAAAAATGACTCAATAACATCAAACAAAGCTATAGGAATTATCTCCAAACAATAAACTTTCAATCATTATTCAATTCCAAAAAATGTCTACAAAAGTCAACCCAGGCCCTACATGGTCAAAACCTGAGTAAAAGGGCATATCCCGACTACCCACAATTTCACGAGTCCAAATATGTGTCTAGACTTTAATATCAATTTCAAATCATAGCTTAAAACCCCAATTTTTACTCTCTTAAGTTGTAGGAAAACCCCCCAAATTTCTCTCAAAATTTTAGGTTTTGAGTGTTAATAATCTATGTAGATTCTTGAAAAAATATAAATACTGAGTGGTAATAACATAACCAAAAGTTTTGTATGAAACTCCAAGCAAAATCACCCATCTCCAAGTCTAGGGTTCAAAATATGTAAAGAATAGGCTAAAATCCCGAAATTCAACACTAAAATGAACTGCCTCGCGAATACGGTAGACGTCTCGCATTCGGGAAGCACAATAGATTCTGCCCACAAAATAACCCTTCACATTCACGGAACCTCCCTCACAAATGCGATGAACAAGCTTGACCCACTATGCAATCATGACCAGGCCTTCGCGCACACGAAGTCCTATCCTCCAGCTCTCAGCTCACAATCACGAAAGCGACCCTCTTGGCGCGAACATGAAGAGAAAGTCCCCTAACTACCACAAACCAACCCCCCAGCTGCAAATGCTCTCCCCCAACTCTAAAATACACTCCAACACTCCACGATCGCGATGAAGGACCTGACACTAGCAAAAATCTACAACACCATGAATGCTCCAGGTGGTCCAAAACTTATATGATCCACCTAGGACCCCATCCAATCATACGAATAAATCCATAAACATTACCCTGGACTTATCTAAAGCCTCTAGACACATACTATAACATCACATCAACGAAGTAAAGATCAAAATACAAGTTAAACTTCTCTTAAGTTCAAGAACATCCAACGAAGCGTCCAATTCAAGCCTAACCAATTTGGAGTACATTCAAACTTTTCACACAAGTTCCCATGACAAAAAGAATCTATTACAAGCTCCGTAACAACAATCCGAATCCGATATCATCAAAGTCAACTCCCAGTCAAACTTAGGAACTCTACAAACCTTCAAAGTACCAACTTTCAACAAATAGAGCCAAAACATCCAAGGAACCTCCAAATTCAAATCCGAACATATGCCTAAGTCCAAATCGCCATACAAACCTATTGGAACCATAAAATCAACAATTTGATGTCGTTTACACAAAATTCAAACCTTGCTCAACTCATACAACTTAAACTTCCAACAATAGAACTAAGTATTCCAATTTACTCCAAAACCTCCCCAGAACAAAACCAGCCATCCCCACAAGTCACAAAATAACAAAAAAAGATACGAGTAATATCAGATATGGTAATAGGGCTCAAATACACAAAGTTATTGGACGGGTTATTACACTCTCCTCCTCTTAAACAAATATTCGTCCTCGAACGGGTTTAGAATCATATCTGAAATGCACAAAAGGTGAGGGTATCTGCTCCACATATCATGATCAGCCTCGCAAGTCTCTTCCTCCACCGTTTGACCTACCCAACAAACCTTCACTAACGCGATCTCCTTAGACTTGAGCTTCCGAACCTGCCTATCTAAAATGGCCACCTATTCTTCCTCATAAACTAAATTATCACCCAACTGCACTATGATAAAGTCCAAAACATGTGACTTATCTTCATGGTACTTCTGAATCATAGATACATGAAACACCGGATGAACTCCCAAAAGACTAGGAGGCAAAACGAGTCTATAAGCAACCTCACCAACTCTCTCCAACACCTCAAAAGGACAAATAAACCTCGGGCTCAATTTGCCCTTCTTTCCAAACCTCATCACGCCTTTCATAGGAGAATCTCAAAGAAGAACCTTCTCACCCTCCATGAAAGCTACATCACAAACCTTCTTATAAACATAACACTTTTGCCTAGATTGAGCTGTGCGAAGCCTCTCCTGAATTAAATCCACCTTGTTCAAAGCATCACAAACCAAGTATGCGCCTACCAACATAACCTCCCCGGGCTCAAACCAATCAATTAGAGAATGATACAGCCTTCCATATAGGGCCTTTTATGGAGCCATCTAGATACTACACTGGTAGCTGTTATTGTAGGCAAACTTCGCTAATGGTAGAAACTGGTCCAAATGGCCCCCAATCAATGGTGCATGACCTTAACATATCCTCAAGGATCTGAATGGTCCACTCAGATTGTCTGTCCATTTGAGGGTGAAATACAATACTCAACTCAACCTGCGTTCCTAACTCACAATGAACAACGAGAAAAACTGAGTGCCACAGTCTGAGATGATAGATAGGTACAACGTGAAAGCGAAAAATTTCTCTTATGTGAATCAGATCCAACATCTTTGAAGTGTAGGAAGTCATAAACGGAATGAAATGCACTGACTTGGTCAACCGATCAACAATGACCCAACTGGATTTCCTCAAGGTCTGTGGAAACCCTACCATAAAGTCCATAGTAATGCGCTCCCACTTTCACTCTAGTATATCAATCTTCTGAAGCAAATCACCCAATTTTTTATGCTCATACTTGACCTATTGAAAATTCAAATACCCAGAAACATACAACGATATACTTCATCATCTTCCTCCACTAATAATGCTGATTTAAATCGCGATACATCTTCCCAACACCTAGATGAATAGAACGCACGAACTATGAGCCTCCTCAAGAATCAACTCTCTCAACCCATCAACATTGGGAACACAAACTCGACCCTGAAGTCGCAATACACCATCATCACCAATATTGGCCTCCTTAGAACCACCTTTTTACATTGTGTCCTTAAGGAAAAGCAAATGGGGATCATCATACCACTAAGCCTTAACACGCTCGAACAAGGACTACTCTGAAAATACAAGGAAAGACTCTACTCGGCTCAGAAATATCCAATATCATTGATATATTGGCTAATGTCCGAACATCCATAGCTAAAGGCCTCTCCACAACTAGAATAAATGATAAACTACCCATACTCTTCGCCTTTCTACCTAAGGCGTCTTCCACCATATTAGAATTTCTTCGATAATACAAATTGTGATATCATAATCATTCAAAAACTCTAACCATCTTCGCTGCTTTAAATTCAAATCCTTCGGCTTAAATAAATGTTGAAGACTTCGATGATCAGTGTAAACCTCACAAGACACGCTATATAAGTAATGCCTCCAAATTTTGCGCACGTGAACAATAGTTTTAACTCAAAATCATGAACCGGATAATTCTTCTCATAAGGATTCATCGGGGTGATGCATAGGCAATCACCCTATCGTCTTGTATCAACACACACACAATTTCAACACGTAAAGCATCACAATAGACCGTATACAACCCCAATCCTGAGGGAAATACTAAAATTGGAGATGTAGTCAAAGCAGTCTTGAGATTTTGAAAGATCTCCTCACACTCATCAGACCCTCTTAATAGAGCACCATTCTGAGTCAACTTGGTCAACGGAGTTGGAATAGACGAGAAACCTCCACGAAGTGATGATAGTAACCAGCCAAAACTAGAAAATACCTGATCCTGTGGATGTAGAAGGTCCGGACCAACTGTGAACCGCCTCAATCTTCTTCGGATCCACCTTGATCCCCCACTAGACACCATGTGGCCCAAGAATACATAGAATCCAACCAGAATTCACACTTGGAGAACTTGGCACATAACTTCTTCTCCCTCATAATCGAAAGTACAATCTTCAAAATAGTTCTCGTACTCCTCCTTACTACGGGAATATAATAAGATATCATAAATGAACACAATGACAAAATAATCCAAATAAGGTTAGAACACACTATTCATTAAATTCATGAAAGTTGTTGGGGGTTAATCAAACCCAAAAACATCACTAAGAACTCATAATGCCTATAACGGGTCCCAAAAGCCGTCTTAGGAATGTCCGAAACCCTGATCTCCAACTGATGTTACCCTGATCTCAAGTCAATCTTTGAGAACACCCTATCACCCTGAAGCTTATCAAACAAATCATCAATGTGAGGTAGTAGATACTTATTGTTGATGGTAACCTTGTTCAATTGCCTTTATTCAGAGTACATCATCAAGGAACCATACTTCTTCTTCAAAAATAGTACCGCCACACCCCCGTGTGAAATACTCATCCAAATGAAACCTTTATCCATTAATTCCTGCAATTTTTCCTTCAATTTTTTCAACTCGGCCGGAGTCATGTGATACTGTGGAATAGATATGTCTGAGTGCGCGGTGCCAAAAATCAATATTCCTGTCGGGTGGCATGCCCGGTAGGTCTACCAGGAACACATCCGGAAACTCCATTACTATAGGGACTAAATTAACTGTAGGAGTATTAACACTGACATCTATAATAAAGGCTAGGTATTCCTAACATCACTTCTCAACCATCCGTTAAACCTTCAAAAGTGAAAATCCTACTAGGAGCGTGACCACGCAAACCACTCTATTTCAACCTTAACAACCCTAGGATAGCCAACGTCAAGGTCTTAGTGTGACAATCAATAATAACATGGTATGAATAGAGCAAATCCATACCCAAAATCACCTCAAAATCAACTATATCAAGCAATAGAAGATGAAGTCTATTCTCATAACCCCCAATAATAACCACGCAAGAATGATACACACGATCTACTGTAATAGAATCCCCAACAGGTGTAGACACATAAACAGGACTATCGAAAGAGTGATAAGGAACATCCAAATATGATGAAAAGTAGGATACCGTATATGAATAAGAGAACCTAGATCAACTACTAAAGCATCTTTATGACAGACCGAAACAATACTTGTAATGGCTGCATCTGATATGACCGCCTCAGTTCTACCAAGGAAAGCATAACAACGGGCATGTTCTTCCCTCTAGGACGAACTCTACCACGCTTGTCCCATACCTATAGTTGGTTGTGCGGGTGGTGTAGCATCTGGAACAAGAATCATAGCATGGGCACCCTGCTAAGATACAGTCATCCGAAGCCTGGGATAATCTCTCCTTATGTGCCTTAAATCACCACACTCAAAACAAGCTCTCTGCAGATGTGGCTATTGGGACTAAGTCTACCTTGGGCGACTGGAATAACTCTATAAAACCACGTGTGGGAGATGCGTGGAAGGATGACTACCAATATGAGCACTCTGAAATCCATGGCTAGCTAGAGTACCACGTGAAACCTAAAGTGCTGACTGAGCTTATCGACTAACATAGCCTCTACAATGAAGTCCCTTTCCCCCAAAGTAGGCACCACTAAATCCTCCAAAACCATAAGGCTTCTTGGCCTCCCAATCCTCCCTTTCCTACATGTGAATATGCTCCAGTATCATAGCAATCTCTACAGCTTGATGAAAAGTAGTCTTAGTTTCCATCTCGCTTGCCATCCCCGATCTAAGGTTGTAGGTGAGCCCCTCAATAAATCTATGGACCCTCTCCTTATTAGTAGAAACTAGAACAGCTGCATAGCATGATAAATCTGTAAACCTCATAGCATATTGGGTCACAATCATACCCTCATGGCGCAAATTCTCAAACTCACAGCGCAAATCGTCCATGCGAGTCTGTGGGATAAAATCCTCCAAGAAAAGAACTGAGAACTGAGAACTGAGAACTGAGGCCATGTGAGTGGTGCGGTGCCAACTGGCCTACTCGACTCATAAGTCTGCCACCGTATGTATGATGGCCCTGACAACTAAAAGGTAGTAAAGTCAACCCTGTACGAATCCACCAAACCCGAAGTGCACAAAGTACGATGACACTGATCAAGAAAACCCTGTGCATTCTCAGTAGGCTCTCCAATGAAATAAAGAGGACAGAGTCTCTAAAACCTCTCCATTCTTTTCTGCTCCTCGGCAGTTAGGGATAGACTAATCACAAGCTAAATGGCGACGACTGGCTACACTGATGTAACCCCTGGATTCTGATAACCATGAGCCAAATGTTCTTGATGCATGGGCGGCGGGAGTCTGGGATCCTTTCCCAACCTGTGAGGTGGCTAGTGAAATCGAAATCATATTTACCTGTGTCAAGCTCTCAAACACACTCAAGATATGAGTCGAAGCCTCCTAGAGTCTAGTGTAGAAATAGGTCCCTCAGGTTCTTGAGTTGGTCCCACCTGCTCAACATGATATGGTTCTACTCCTCCACTGGGGATTCTGGTGGCTCCATAACAGTTGCTTCAGCAGGACCCCTGTCTACGATACGTGTTCCACCTTGTCCTCTACCCTGGCCCTGGCCTCTCACGACTCTGACAGGGGGAATTGGTGCGTGTTCAGCTACCCCAGAAGAATGTGTCATCACCATCTATGAGAGAATATAAAAGTAAAGTCTCAAACTTATGGACAAAAAAATCATAATAAATAATGAATGAAAGAAAAGTTTTCCTAACAATTTGGTAGCTTTTCGAAGATAAGTACAGACATCTCCGCATCGATATACAAGAATCTAAGTAAACTTTCTCATGACCCATGGAACCTGTGAACCTAGGGCTCTTATACTAACTTGTCACGACCCAAAATTCCAGCAAAGGTCGTGATGGCAGCTAACCTCCAAGACTAGGTAAACCAATCACAAAATGATATAAAAATAATGAAACAAGATATAATATTCCCAAATTATCATAAATAACGGTATACGCATTCAACATAAGCTAGTATATGGATATTACAATACCAAATTTCCAAAACCAGGTAGTACAAAGTCATGAGCTCTAAAACCGAATACAAGAAGATATCTCATTAGTAAAATACTGTTTAAATATAGTAATAACAGTATATAAAAAGGGAATGGTACCCCAAGGGTCTACGGCCTCAAAGCAACACTACCTGTAATTCTCTCTCAATAATAAAGCTCACTCCTGACATCCGCTACCACCAACGCATGGATCTGCACAAAAAAGTACAGAAGTATAGTATGAGTACGGGACAATATGCACTCAATAAGTATCAAGACTAACCTCGGTGAAGTAATGATGAGGTTCAAGTCATATGATACTCACTAATCAAAGAACCTGCACAATATATATGTACTAGATTGCAACAAGAATATAACAAGAAGCAATATAATAAATTATCAAATCAGCATAGATAAATCAATATTTCCAGTCCAGTTATCATCAAATAAAAAAGTCATAGAGTAGCATGGTAGAATTCAACATGAATCATGTAAAGTACATAATAAGGCATAAAAGATTCACTTGCATAGTCAAAGCTTCCAGCTTTATGCTCACAATTAACCATCATCGGATTCTATATCAGAATCACCCAATATCAATCAATTACCACAATCCGCGTAAACTCCATCAAGAGAGAAATATAACAGGGCGACCCTAGGGGAATGGATCCATATCCGCACGCTACATGGCAAAGACCCCGTGTCAAAATAATACAAATATCATCATAACTACACGACAAATACCTCGTGCTAACATCAAATCAATCGGCTCAGTATGTTCATAAGCACCAGAAGCACAACAATCCAAGATACCAATTTATCATAAAGAGAGACATGCTCACAATTCATCAATATACTATACAAGGATATAACAATAATATAGTTCGGATGTGTGCTCAAGATATGAAGTATGACCACAGCTAAATTAATTATAGCAACAAATTCCCAAATAGCTCATCTTAGTTAGGAGATAATAATCCTAATCGTGATCTCTAGCGTGGAAGGATACATGTAGTCATACAATGATTAAACATGTATCATAGAATGAACATGATCAAAATAAGGCATAATAGAAGCCTAAGGCCTAATCCGGTAATAAATCATACATATCACCCATGTATATGATCGTCACCTTGCATACACGTTGTTTCTTACATATATACAATTAGACAATAAAGGTCAAATACTAAGGGTTTCTTCCTTCAAACAAGATTAGGCAAGACACATATCTTAACAAGCCCAAAACAAAATTCTAAATTAATTTTCACTTAGAAATCACCTCCAACCAGCTCGAATCTAGCCAAAAATAACTTAATAACGTCAAACAAAGCTATAAGAATCAATTCCAAACAATAAATATTCAATACCACATGATCAAAACCCGAGACAGAGGGTGGATCCTGACTATCCATAATCCCACGAGTCCAATTATGTGGTTAGATTCCAAGACCAAGTCTACATTATAACTCAAAACCCCAAATTTCACTCTCTTAAGTTGTAGAACCCCTCCCCCTCCCAAACTTCCCTCAAACTTCTATATTTTGGGTGTAATAATCATGTAGATTCTTGAAATAATACCAGAAATAAGTATAAATCACTTACCCCAAAGTATTGTATGGAAATCTCTAAGCAAAATCTCCCATCTCCAAGTCAAGGGTTCAAAATATGAATGTATAGGCTAGAATCACGAAATTCAACATTAAAATGCACTGTCTATGGGTACTCTTGGAAATGCGGTATGTGCCTCACGTTTGCAAAGCAAAACAACTGCTGCTCATAAAATAACCCTTCGTGTTCACGAAACCTTCCTCAAAAAACACGATGGAAAAACATGCCCCACTACACAATTGCGACTAGGCCTTCGTGAAGGCCAATGCTCCAGCTTTCAGCTCACAATCGCGAATGTGACCCTCCTGACACAAACATGAAGAACAAGTAACCCAACCATCGCGAACGTGAAGAGAAATCTCCCCCAACTCCAAAATGCACTCCATGATCACGATGCTTCCTCAGCGATCGCGACGAATGACCTGACACCAACAAAAATCTGCAACACCAAGAATTCTTCAGGTGGTCCGAAGCTCACCTGAGTTGTCCGGGATCTCATCCAAGCACAACAACAAGTCCATAAACACTACCCGAACTTATCTAAAGCCTCTACGATAACATCATATCAACGAATCAAAGATCAAAACACAATTTGAACCTCTCTTAAGTTCAAGAACTTCCAACAAAGCGTCTGATTCAAGCCTAATCAATCCGGATTACATCCAAACTTTTTGTACAATTTCTAAATGACAAAAAAAACCTAGTTCAAGTTTTAGAATAACAATCTGAATCAGATATCACCAAAGTCAACTCCCATCAAACTTAAGAGTTCTCCAAACCTTCAAATTGCTAATATGTGGCAAATAGAGCCAAAACCTCCTAGGAATCTCCAAAACAAAATTCGAACATATGCCTAATTTCCAAAATCACCATGCGAACCTATTGGAACTATCAAACCACCGATCCGAGGACGGTTACATAAAATTCAAACCCTGCTCAACTCTTACAAGTTAAGCTTGTAATAATAGAACTAAGTATTCCAACTCACTCAAAAACCTTCTCTGAACCAAACCAATCATCCCTGCAAGTCACAATAACAAACATGCATACGAGAAATATCAATAGGGTAAAATGGCTCAAATAACCATCTGGATTATTACAAGCATGATATCATCAATCAAGTCCACCTGTAGAAACATAGCAAAGTTAGTATCTAGACATGCTTTCAAACGGGAGATAAAACACAATGTCAGTTGTTTCAATTCTTTTCACAATCATAATAAGATTCAATCAGCATTCGTATATACTTAATCTACATTGCATGAGCCGAGGCTACCAATGCATGCTCATGATCCAACACCAAGATCTCACTACATAAATTCATATATACGACATTGTCCAAGTTTCTAAAATAGCACCAATCTAGGTGCATACGCTCAATGGGCCCATAATAATATGGGTAATCACCTGACTCTGGAGGGACGGATCCATATCCAAGCGTTGTTGCAGCGTTCAACCCAATCCATTAATAATACTATTGCAGTGTCAAACCTGATCCATTCATATTACCATTGCAGCGTGCAACCCGATCACAACGTAATACCATCAATAATCAATATCCACTAACAAAATATGTGGTACAAAAATTCTCATTTTTCAATATATTCAACTCTCCAGCTCATGAATATATGCATGAAGTAATATAATTAAGAGGCACCAGATCATAACAATAGATATACAGATAAAAGCCAGTATGACTAAAAGATGGCTTTGACTAATCATGTAATTAATTTATCTAAGCAATTCAATAAGCAATTTTATCATTCAAAAGTCTTTTCATAATACTTAACATGAATGGATTAATCCATGAAAGCACCAAATCATGAATCAATAAGATAAGTATATGAATACGGCTTGACAAAGAAGCGAAATATGGAAAATTAATCATTTGTGACAAATTTCAACAAGTCATAACCTTAAGAATGCTTTTAAGCCACAATTACAAGTCATCATGTGGTCATAGAATCAATAAAATATGAAATTAAGTTCACATAGTCCAAAAAAGGTATAATCATAGCCAAGCTCTACCTGATATGGTCATAACCTAGCTATGCATATACGCTTGTCACCTCGCATATACGTGGCTTCTAAATCAAGTTGTGATGACCTGATAGGTTATATAGAATCTTAGAAGCTAATTCTATATTTCGAAGCCTCTAATAGCTTCTTTAAGCCTTCCTTGTTTTGTGTGCGCAGTCCGGATATTTTTTCGAAAGGCTTATATGTTAAAAATTGATAAAATATGAAAGTTTGCCTTAAAAATACATTTGGGTTGACTTCGGAAAATGTTTTGAGCAAATAGACTCAGATCTGTGTTTTGACGGTCACGATGAATCCGTATCGTGATATGGGACCTAGGCGTACGCCTGAAATCGAATTCAGAGGTCCTTAGCTCGAGTTATTGATTTTTGTCAAGAATTGAAAGTTTAAAGGTTTAATGATTTTAAAGAATTGACGATATTTGAATTTGATGATACCAGGTCCGTATGTTGAATCTGTCAAATTTGGTGAGAAACGGAGTTGGTTTGATGTGATTCGGCCGTTCGGTTGTTAAAAACAAAATTTTAAAGCTTTCTTGAAAATTTCATTTGGTTCGGTGTCTGATTCATAGTTCTAGGCGTTATTTTGGTATTTTGATCATGTGATCAAGTCCGTATGATGTTTTTTGACTCGTGTGCATGTTTGGTTTGGGGCCCCGAGGGCTCGAGAGAGTTTCGGATAGCCTACGGACAATTTGAACTTAGAAAAATCTGGTTTTTGGAGCTTCAGCTATCATATGGTGTTGTGCTTCGCGATCACGAAGCCTCTCTTGCGATCGCGAAAGGGAATCTAAGCTGGCGTGGATTTTTCTTCTACGCGAACGCGAGCCCAGGATCGCGAACATGATGGCCAGGGGGGAAAGACCATCCCGAATGCGAGCAACCCCTCGTGAACGCATAGTCCATTTGGGTTGTTGTGCTTCGGGATCGCATCAGGCCCTTCACAAATGCGAAGAAGGCCTGACGCCAAGTGAGTTAAATGTTCCAAAGACGTGATTTCACAAATTTTTCATAAACTTCCAATTAGAGCTCGGCCTAGAGGCGATTTTGAAGGGAAAACTTACCACCAACTCATATGTTTGTACACTTTAACTCATTTCTTTCCATTTCTAACATCACTCATTAATTTCTAGCCCTAATCTTTGTTCTTTCATGGAAGAAAACTAGGGATTTAGGAAAAATTGGGGGGTTTTGTAAATTAGGGATTTAGACCTCAAATTGAGGTCAGATTCCGAAACAAATTGCACAATCTGGCTCAGGGGTGAATGGGCAAATGGATTTTGGTCCGAACCTCAGGTTTTGACAAAGCGGGTCCGGGGTCGATTTTTGACTTTGGGGGGGGGAAGAGTTTGGAAATTTTATAGTTAAACATTGTAATTAATTCCTTTAGCAATATTTGATATTATTGAAACAATTGTTGTTAGATACGAGTGGTTTGGAGGAGGATTCAAGGGGAAAGGCCCCAGTAGATATTTGAATTGGTCTTTGGAGAGAGGTAAGTGTCTTGGTTAACCTTGACTTGGAAATTAGGACTTGTTTTCGTCATTTCTACATGTTTAGATGTTTGGTACAACATATATGTGAGGTGGCGAGTACTTATGCGTTGTAGTTGGGTCAAAGTATACGCTGAAACTTGTATTCTTGAATTTATTTCTTTCTTGATCATAACCATGCTTAGTCTAGTTAATTAATAAATTGATCATTCTTTTGCATTTATGGTCTATTTGAGATATGAGTATTGTTATCCAAAGTTGAGGATGCTATTGTGGAAACATTGTTGATGTGAGGCATGTTCTTGCTTCTTTTGTCTCTCTTTTGTTTATGCTCACTGTTATATGGTAAGGGAGAGTGTTAATTCACGAAGAGTGAAGCCGTTCCATATCTATTGATAATGATTAAAGTGAGAGTAAAAGCACAAAGTATGATGTCGTGTAGTTATTATTGTTTTACAGTAAGGTTGAGGGTAAAAGCACGAAGGGTTATCCTGTGCCGATATTATTGTTTCAGAGTGAGGTTGTGTTGGATCAAGAAGCTTAATGGTTTTGAAGATTGACAAAGGAACTCAGAGGTGAACTAGGTCCATCACTGGAGACACAGACACATGCAGAGTATTGGCGCGTGAGGTGCACAAGATGGAGATAAACAAAATCAGTGATCTAAAGAGATATCTCCTGATCGAAAAGGTTGCAAATTGATAGGGAGATGGAATCCTTATTCAGTAAGAATAGAATCAAGATAAAGGAGGATTTAGGGAGTTGAGATCAACTAGAACTCTTCCACCAAGGAAGAGTAGCATCTGAATTCTAGTATATCTCTTTGTCTACGAAATCCTATATATTTTTCAGTGTTCTTATTGTACCTACGCACAAAAATAGAAATTTATCAAGAATTGAGAGAAAAATTTGTGAAGAAATTTCGCAAGCAGTTCGAGCCAAATTGGAGAGTGCGAATCTGGAGCTACTTGAACCAGCTAGAAGAACCAGTTCCATATGTTGTCTTTTAGTCTAGTCTATTTGTAGTAATTGATTAAAAATTGTACCTTTCAGCTTTATCTAGAAGCAATTGTAACAGGTACTGAGTGTTCAAGTTATAGTTAACTTGAAGTTTGTTGCAAATAGCTAGAGGCTAGTTTGCCACAAAGTGTTAGAGTTAATCCTTAGGTTTAAAAAAGAGTTTATTTTGTAAATGTTGTTTGGCTCATTCATTCAGTGAAGAGTTTGGGAAAATCCTACTGGGAAGTAGGTCATGGTTGTTTCACCTTTTGAGCCAGTTGTTTTCCATGTAAAATTGTTGTGTTCTTTAAATTCTGCATTTATTATTCCACAAACAATAGGAGTTGGAACACATAGAAGAACCTGATCCTTCTATCTAGTGCACGCAAAAAATTGGACATCACACAAATCACCCCCCCCCCCCCCCCCCCCCCTGTTGTGTGGTATTGACGTTTAGAACATCAATTGGTATCAGAGCCGGTTATCCTTGAAGAGGCTAAAACCTTAGGAAAAGATCAAAATGAGTGCACCACCTGGGAACTGGGAAGGACAATCAACAGCTAGTCCACCACTCTTCAATGGCCAGTACTACTCCTGGTGGAAGAACAGGATGAAGGATCACTTAATTGGAGAAGACTATGAACTATGGAACATAGTTACTGACGGTCCTTTGGCCACCATGAAGAAGACTGCTGAAGGAGTAGATGTGCCAAAGACAAGAGCTGACTGCACTGCTGAAGACTTAAGACAATGGGAAAAGAATGCCAAGGCCAAGAAATGGCTTGTGTGTGGATTTAGTCCAGATGAATATAGCAGAATTTAAAGCTGCACCACTGCCAAGGAAATTTGGGACACATTGCAAGTGGCTCATGAAGGAACTGCACAAGTGAAAAGATCCATAGGTACATCACTATATTATCAATATGAGAATTTCTCTATGAAGGAAGGAGAGACCATCCAAGAGATGTACACTAGGTTCACTACTCTGACAAATGAACTAAAATATCTTGGAAGGATTATCCTTGAAGAAAACAAGGTTGAAAAGATTTTGACAAGGGTACTATCGATCTCTTGGGAGAGTAAGATCACTGCTATTCAGGAATCCAAGAATATGGCAACCCTCATATTGGATGAGCTAATTAGAAATCTCACTGCCTATGAACTTAGAAGGCAGACAATGAAGATAGATGCTCCCAAGAAGGAAAGAAGTTTGGCACTGAGAATCACTGAGGGAACAGATCTGGAGAAAGATGAAATGGCTATGATCACCAAGGAATTCAGAAACTATCTCATTAGGAAAAAGGGAATCTCAAGAGGTGGAAACTACAACAAAGCAAAGGCACCAGAAAAACCCACTAACGAGGGATGCTACAAATGTCGAAAAACTGATCATCACATCAAGAACTGTCCTCAGTGGGAAGTTGAATGGAAAAGGGAAAGATCTGAACGGAGGAACCGGAAGAAAGAACTGGTTCATCCCAAGAAAAACACAACATCAACAAAAGCTATGGTTGCTGCTTGGGGAGAAAGTTCAGATGAAGAATCAGATGATGAAGATGGAGATGACCAAGCACTCATGGCAATTGGTGAATCAGATGAGGAATCAGAGGTAAGTATATCTCATCTCAAAAACAATATTAAGTTCCTATCAAAGAAAAACTCTCTGAATTATTACTTGACTTCATTGATGATTCTGAAGAAATAAATAAAGAGAAGGAACAGCTGTCTAAGGAATGCGTAATGTTAAAAGCAAAGTGTAAGAACCTAGAACTCAAAGTAAGTGAATAAGTGAAAAAACTGCTCTAAAGAACCAGGTTCATCCACGTGAAACAAATGTCCTAGAGTTAAAATCTGAAAATTTAAAACTGAAACTAGGAACCAGTAAGAAGACAGCTGACAACTCTCAACTCATCTTAGAAGAAAATGTAGGCAGACTAAATGATGAGTTTTATAAGAAAGATGAACAGATAAGAGTTTTGAAGGAGTAACTTAGTAAGGTTAAGCATGAATTGGATAGAACATGAAATTGAATAAATCCTCTGATGCTTTAACATGGCTACAGGAAAATCACAGTAGCAACAGAAGAGGACTTGGCTTTGGGAGTCAACTGCCTAAATGGGATCCCAAAAGCAAGTACCCCACTCTTCCTGAGAACAAAATTTGTACCCACTGTGGTAAGACTGGTCACTACAAAATTGAATGTAATGCAAAAGAGCAGGCCAATCAAAAGAATAAAAGTTTTGTTCGAAAGAAAATTGGTTACCAAATTGGGAAAAAAGGGACTTAATTCATCATTTCTCTTATAGAAAGGGACCCAAACTAGTTTGGCTTCCTAAGACTAACTCCTGATTTTCTTTTGTAGGTTCAAGTGAAAGGGAGCAGTCAAATATGGTACATGGATAGTGGCTTCTCAAAACACATGAATAGCAACAAGGAACAGTTCCTTTCACTTGAGAACCTCAAAGGAGGAAATGTCTACTTTAGAAATGGAAAGAAAGCTGAAATCATTGGGGTTGGTAAGGTAGGTAAGGATGACACACGTTCCATTGAGAATGTTTACTTGATAGATGACTTGAAATATAGCCTGATCAGTGTGTCACAACTGGGTGACAGAGGTAACCTGGTTGCATTCACTTCTACAAAATGCTTTGTAATTAATCTTATCACTGACAAGATTGTTTTGCGGGGAAAGAGAGTGAATAATATCTATATCATAGATCTGTCCGCTCTGTCAGAAAATGAACTAACGTGTTTAAGTGTGCTGGACAGTGATCCCCTCCTTTGGCACAAAAGACTTGGCCATGCTAGTCTGAATCAACTCAACAAATTAGTATCCAAGGACTTAGTGATAGGACTTCCTAACATTAAATTCAAGGAAGATAAAGTTTGTGAGGCTTTTGCAAGGGGGAAGAAGGTAAGATCATCTTTCAAAAGCAAGAAAATGGTAAGTACCACCAGGACGATGGAACTAGTCCATATGGACCTATGTGGTCCTATGAGAACATTAAGCAGAGGTGGTAAGAGATATGTAATGGTGCTTGTTGATAACTATTCTAGATTTACCTGGATATTGTTTCTAACATCTAATGATGAAGAATTTGACATGTTTACTTCTTTTGTTATAAAAATACATAAGCAATTAGGAAATCGACTTGCATCAATTAGGTCTGATCATGGCACTGAATTTGAAAATGCCAAATTTGTTGAATTTTGTGATGAGCATGGCATAGATCGTAGCTTTTCTGCCCCTAGAAATCCATAACAAAATGGAGTGGTTGAAAGAAAAGATAGGACACTTGAAGATATGTCCAGGACCATGCTTCTTTCTAGTAAACTACCTCACAGCTTCTGGGCAGAAGCTGTAAACACTGCATGCTATATCATAAATAGGTGCATGACTAGACCACATGTAGAGAAGACTCACTATGAGTTACTTAAAGGGAGAAAGCCAAATATATCCCATCTTAGGGTTTTTGGCTGTAAGTGCTTTGTGCAGAAAAATGAAAAGGACTCCCTAGGTAAGTTTGATCCCAGAAGTGATGAGGTATTCTTGGGATATTCTTCACATAGTAAGGCTTATAAAGTGTATAACAAAAGAAATATGTATGTTGAATAGAGTGTACATGTTGTTTTTTATGAAACTAACATTCTCTCTAAGAGACAGGAACAAGTAGATGAAGAAATTGGGATGGTCAGAAACTCAGACCAAACTGGAGCAACACTGGAGGAATGAACGGGTGATGGAACAGGTTCATCCATCCCAGGCAACATGCCAGGGGGAACTGAGCAACAAACCTCATAGGAACCTGTCCCTGATCCTGTTCCTCAGCAACAAGACATTGTAGGATCTTCAAGTAATATCCTGTTGGTTGTAAAACCACACAGATATCAAAGCTCACACCCCATTGAGAAAATTATAACTGATCCAACATCTGGAATCAGAACCAGATCCTCTTTGAAAAATATGTGTGCGATTGATGCTTTTCTATCCGTGATTGAACCTAAAAATATTATTAAAGCTTTGCAGGATGCAGATTAGGTAAATGCAATGCAAGAAGAACTCAACCAATTTGAAAGGAGTGAAGGTTGGCATCTGGTACCTAGACCTTTTGATAGATCAGTGATTGGCATAAAGTGGGTATTCAGAAACAAACTTGATAAAGATGTAACAGTTACAAGAAACAGGGCAAGATTGGTCGTTCAAGGATACAGTCAGGAGGAAGGAATAGACTATGATGAAACCTTTGCTCATATGGAAAGGTTGGAAGCAATTAGGCTCCCCATAGCCTTTGTTGCTTACATGGAACTCACCATTCACCAGATGGATGTCAAGAGTGCCTTCCTGAATGGCTATCTCAATGAAGAAGTGTTTGTAAAGCAGCCTCCGGGGTTTGAAAACAAGGAGAATCCTGATCATGTTACAAGCTTGTCAAAGCACTGTATGGACTCAAGCAAGCTCCAAGGGCATGGTATGAAAGGTTTTCAAAATTCCTTCTTGAACATGACAACAAGAGAGGTAAAATTGATAGCACCTTATTCTTGAAGGAAAAAGGTAAAGATCTCTTAGTAGTGCAGATATATGTAGATGACATAATCTTTGGGGCAACTTCTGAAAAACTAAGTAAAGAATTTTCTAAACTAATGGGGAGTAAATTTGAAATGAGCATGATGGGTGAGCTTAATTTCTTTTTAGGCTTACAAATTAAACAAAATTCAAATGGAACTATGATCCATCAGCAAAAATATGTGAAAGAGATGCTCAAAAGATTTAAAATGGAAGACTCAAAAGAAATTGACACACCTATTGAAACAGCCACAAAACTCGATGTACATGAACCTGGTTCATCTTTTGATCAAAAGTTGTATGGAGGGACGATTGGATCATTGTTGTATCTTACTGCCAGTAGACCTGACATTGTTTTCATCATAGGTCTTTGTGCATGATTTCAGGCTAATCCAAAGGAATCACACTTAACTGCAGTGAAAAGAATCTTGAGATACCTTAAAGGCACCACAGACCTCTGTATTTGGTATCCTAAAGGTAATAATTTAGATCTTGTGGGATATGTTGATGCTGACTATGCAGGATTTTTGGTAGATAGAAAGAGTACCTCAGGTATGGCACACTTTCTGGGCTCATGTCTTGTGTCTTGGGCCACTAAAAAGTAGAATTATGTAGCTCTATCTACTGCTAAGGTTGAGTATGTGGTTGTTGCCTCGTGTTGTGTTCAGTTATTATGGATTAAAGCACAATTGATAGATTTTGGTATAGAGGTTGGTTGTATCTCTATCTTCTGTGATAACACTAGTGCTATCAGTATAACAAAGAACCTCGTTCATCATAAAAGAACAAAGCACATAGATGTTAGCCACCATTTCTTAAGAGACAACTATGAGAAGGGATTGATCTCTATTGAATTATGTGCTACTGATAAATATATTGTTGATATCTTTACTAAAGCACTAAGTAGAGAGCATTTTGAAAGGAACAGGTTGGAATTAGAGATGATTAAAATCACCTAACTGAACCAGTTCAAAATAAAAATAAAAAATAATTTTTTTTTGTTTGGCTAGAAATTCTGAAATTGGTGTAAAAAATCAGATTAACAATTTCTCAGTCTCATACTGTAAAGAGTATACTCTTAGGCCATGTTTTGATATGACTCAGTGGTCACTAATGAAATTTTTCTATCTTTGCAAATTGAGGCTTGATCAAGAGGATTCTGAAATGATGAACCTGGTTCATCTGAATAGCGAGGTATGTGTTCTACACTCTGCACAATTTGAAATACTAATATTTAAATCATGAGCAGAGTCCTACTCAAGCCCAAAATCTTCAAAAACCTATCCAATTGACTTTGAACCAGTACCGTTTCAACAAGAACCTCACCAAATTAAAATACCTAGATTCTAGGGAAGCCTTAACCGTCTATTTAAAACATCATCCCCTGCCTTACAGAATCATTCCCAATTTTTCGATGACTCTTTCAAGTCGGCGACTCGGGGGGGAGAAACTGGGTGTTCCGATTCTGAACAGGTAACTTCTGTACCACAACCTTCTTCTGAGGTCGCTGAAAACTTAGAAAATAGGTTCATACTGGTTGAGTCTGTGGTAGATGTGGAAATGCCTGAGACAAGAAGGAGAGGAGGTAAAAATAAAATAGAAAAAGAAAAGGAGAGTGAGGGAGTACGGAGTAATAAGAAGGGAACACCTCTGAATCTGTTAGAATGGCTATTTGTGGAGCTGAGTCAGAGAAGGAGGAAGAAAGTAGCAAGAACACAGGGGGAATTGGATCAGGAGAAGCCGCTGAAGGACTAGTGAATCTTGGAAAGCAAGAAAATGAACTTGGTTCATCTGTTAATGAAACACCAGCAGATCTACTAAAAAAGATAGGTAATAGTTACAAACCTAAGAAGAAAAGAACTCCTAAAGCTACAACCCCTGGCACAACAAAAGTCAACAAGAATAGGAAAGCTACTTCTTCTGAGACTTCTGATATTTCTCTTCCAAGTGGAAGAACTACAAGGAGCAAGCTAAAGCAAAGTGACGACGAGCTGAAGAGAGCTTTAGAGGAGAGTAAGAAGAAAAGAGTGAAAAGAAAAGGGAAAGAAAAGGTTGTTGAGCCTATTGAGGTTGTTAAAGTGGATGAGATGGACCTGGTCCATCAAAGTGAACAAGTGGAAGAGGTAGAGGTTCAGACCCCTAAGCCCAAGAAAACCAAGACTTCCTCAAAGAAGTCTTCATCTATTTCTAAGTCTGCTGAACCATCTACCTTGGCTAAACGAACCAGGTCTGCAGTTCTTCCAAACCTTAATTTCTTAGCCTTGCCTAAAACTTTCAGTGAATCAGATTCGGAATTTTTTTGTTTGTTGCTCATGTTTTAACTGTTTCTATTTCATTCTGTGGATTATGACAGAATCATATTCTCTCTATCAATGAAGTTTACTACTTTTGTTCTTATTAATTGTCTATATTTCCTTGATAGTTTGAATTCTTAGTTGATTATTGATGATTAATCCATGATTGCATATACAGTTGCCCAAGTAGCCATAAGTAAGTGTTAAAAATCTAGGATTCACACAATTTTTTTTTTGCAACTTTTCGATGATGCCAAAAGGGGGAAGATATTGTGCTTTAAATATGTGATATTTATATCCTAATGAACCTAGTTCTTTATGATAAATGCTTAATACTCTAAAAAGTGTAACTGTTGGATTAAAGTGGTTACATGCCTAAGCACAGAGTTTGTCATCATCAAAAAGAGGGAATTTGTTGGATCAAGAAGCTGAATGGTTTTGAAGATTGACAAAGGAACTCAGAGTTGAACCAGGTCCATCACTGGAGACATAGACACATGCAGAGTAAATGGCACGTGAGGTGCACAAGCAGGAGATAAACACAATCAGTGATCTAAAGAGATATCTCCTGATCGAAAAGGTTGCAAATTGATAGGGAGATGGACTCTTTATTCAGTAAGAACAGAATCAAGATAAAGGAGGATTTAGGGAGTTGAGATCAACTAGAACTCTTCCACCAAGGAAGAGTAGCATCCGAATTCTAGTATATCTCTTTGTCTACTAAATCCTATATATTGTTCAGTGTTCTTATTGTACAGGGACGCACAAAAATAGAAATTTATCAAGAATTAAGAGCAAAATTCGTGAAGAAATTTTGCAGGCAGTTCGAGCCAAATTGGAGAGTGCGAATCTGGAGCTACTTGAACCAGCTAGAAGAACCAGTTCCATCTGTTGTCTTTTAGTCTAGTTTATTTGTAGTAAGTGATTACAAATTGTACCTTTCAGCTTTATCTAGAAGCAATTGTAACAGGTACTGAGTGTTCAAGTTATAGTTAACTTGAAGTTTGTCGCAAATAGCTAGAGGCTAGTTTTCCACAAAGGGTTAGAGTTAATCCTTAGGTTTACAAAAGAGTTTATTTTGTAAATGTTGTTTGGCTCATTGATTTAGTGAAGAGTTTGGGAAAATCCTACTGGGAAGTAGGTCGTGGTTTTTTAACTTTTTTAGCCAAGTGTTTTCCACGTAAAATTGTTGTGTTCTTTAAATTCTGCATTTATTATTCCGCAAATTGTAGGAGTTGGAACACATAGAAGAACCTCGTCCTTATAGCTAGTGCACGCGAAAAATTGGACACCACACAAATCACCCCCCCCCCCCCTCTTGTGTGGTATTAATGTTTAGAACATCAGGTTGAGAGTAAAAGCACGAAGGGTGATGCCGTGCTAATATTATTGTTCATAGTGAGGTTGAGATTAAAAGCACGACGGGTGATGCCATGCAGTTTTTTTCATTATGTTTTTTTCATTTTGATGGTTAAAGGCTTATTGACTGTTTCTTGTTATCATTCCCTATAGTATTTATCATATCTTGTACCCTCTTTTTCGCATGTCCCCTCCCAAAATCACATGTTTATATTTACGTGGTTTCTTGTCATAGCCTCATCACTACCTCGTCAAGGTCAGGCCCGATAGTTATAGAGTACATTGGTCGGTTGTACTCATACTACACTCTACACTTCTTGTGCAGATTTTGGTATTGGTCCCAGCTGTCTGTGAGGCATTTCAGCTCGGATTTGCTCTTTCGAGACTTGAGGTAGTTCTACTGGCATTCGCTGACCTTGAATTCCCCTTTCATTTCCCCTAGTTTACTGTTCTTTTTGTTCAAGACAGTTGTAATTATTTCAAACCTTGTTTGTAGAAACTCGCGAATTGTGACTCTAAATCCGAGTTGTAGTTAGATATTAAAGATGTTTATGTTATTTCGCACTCAGTATTAATTTTAGTTCGACTTAATTACTTTTACTTTTCGTAATTGAATAAAATTGGCTTAAAGATCCTCTAACATTGGCTTGCCTAGCAAATGAAATGTTAGGCACCATCATGGTCCCGAAGGTGGGAATTCCAGGCTGTGACAAGTTGGTATCAGAGAAGTAGGTTTCCTAGGTCTCACAAGTCACGAGCAGGATTAGTAGAGTCTGGAGGATCGATACAGAGATGTCTGTACTTATCTTCCAGAGGCTATGAAGTTTAGGAACAAATTTCACTTCTATTCTTCTCTCTCGTGCGATTTTATTCTATCATTGCTAATTGAACTCTTCTATTCTTTTCCTTCCACAGATGGCGAGAACACGTGATACATCTTCAACTAGAAAGCAGTCGGAGCTCCTAATGGCAGCTCCTACGAGGGGCAGAGGTCGAGGCTGAGGCTGAGCTCAGCCTAGAGCTCGAGCACCAGCACCAGCAGTGGAGCCTCATGTGGATTTTGATGAGAAGGTTCTAGCTCAGACTGTACCTATTGGTCCAGCTCAGGTCCCGGAGGGGTTTATCGCCACCCAGTGCTTCATGATGCTCTAGTCTGTTTGGTGGGCATTATGGAGAGTGTGGCCCAGGCCGGTACATTTCCTATGGAACCAAGCGTCTCTCACGCTAGGGGTGGAGCACAGACCCCCGCTACTCACCCTCCGGATCAGATGGCTCCCCAGTATCAGACTCCAGCAGCCTCGCCAGTTGGGGTGGTTCATCCAGTTATTACGGCACAGAACGGTGATGGACCCGCTATGTAGGGGTGTACATGAACTGGGTTGGTTCGGTTTTTATAAAAACCAAACCAAACCAACTATATCGGTTTGGATTGGTTCTGTTTTGTCGGGTTTTATGGGGTTTTAGATTTTTTTTGGTTACATGAATATTATTCCAATCTTACTTTGTTAAAGTTATAGATAAAGTTTTGATAGATGAATATATGTTTAGTAAATATTGAAAAAATTGACAAACATACGATATATTAAATATTCTAATGGGAGAATTTTTTTAGTAACACATAAGTTATTTTCTTAGTCGTCTAACAATAATTTTCATTAATGTACGTTTTCAAGGTTAACACATGAGAGGATCCCAAATATTTCAATATTTTTAAAAAAAATTCAATATAAAGTCTATATATATATATATATATATATATATATGTCAGTTTGGTTTGGGTTTTTACTCAATACCAAACCAAGTCAAACCAAACCTAGTCGGGTTTTTTAATCGGTTTAGTGTGGTTTTCCAGTTCAGTTTGAACACTCCTACCTCCATGTCTTCAGAGGCTTTATGGAGATTGGAAAAGTTTACTAAGCTCTTTCCAGTTCACTTTAGTGGTGCACCTTTATAGGACCCACAGGATTATCTTGACAACTTCCATGAGGTATTGTGGAACATAGGTATAGTTGAGACAATTGGGGTCGATTTTGCTGTATTTCATATGACGGGTTTCGCCAAGAAATGGTGGAGGGATTATGTGTTGACCAAACCAGCGGGGTCTTTTGCTCTTACTTGAAAAAAATTCTCTCAGCTCTTCTTAGAGAAGTTCCTCCCTATCACATTGAGAGAGGATTACCGTCGGCAGTTCGAGCATCTCCAGTAGGATAGTATGACTGTTACTCAGTACGAGACTCATTTTGTGGATCTAGCCTGCCATGCTCTTCTTTTGCTTCCTACTGAGAGGGAGAGGGTGATGAAGTTTATAGATGGACTCGCTCACCCCATCAGGCTTCAGATGGCCAAGGAGACTGGGGGTGAGATATCTTTTCAGGCGACTAGCAATGTCGCCTAGCGGATCGAGGTGTGTCTTGCACAGGAGAGAGGGTGGGGTTTGATAAGAGACCTCGTCATGCCGATGGGTTGAGTGGCGCCTCGCCTGGAGGCAGGGGTACTTTTGATAGAGTCCATCCTCCCAGGCCATTTCATTCAGCACTCCAGGCATCTCACAGTGCTTCAGGTGGTCGAGACCCTCATATGTCTCATCCCGATCAGCTAGCCTACAGTGCACCACCAGCTCCTATTAGTGTACCTCCACTCCATAGTTTTCAGGTGGTTACTCAGGTCAACAGGATTAGTTTTAGAGACAGTTGTCGCAGTAGTCGAGGTCCTGTTATACTTGTGGTGACCCGAGGCACATTGCTAGGTTTTTCCCTCGGGCACCGGGCATCTCACATTGCTAGGTTCTTGTGCCATGGTTCTGACACCGGTTGCTACACCGCCTGCTCAACTAGCCAGAGGTAGGGTTCAGGCAGCCAGAGGTTGAGGTCAGACTGGTAGAGCTGGAGTTCAGGCCGTTAGAGGTGGAGGCCAGCTAGTTAGAGGTCATCCCAGGGACGTGGTTCAGAGTGGTGGGGTCCAGCCCCAATGATATACTTTCCCAGTCATGCCTGAGGCTGAGTCATCTGACGATGTTATCACAAGTATTATTTCAGTTTTCCATAGGGATGTTTCAGTTTTATTTGATCCGCGCTGTACTTATTCCTACGTGTCATCCTATTTTGCTTCGTATAGGGTTGTGCCTCGTGATTCTTTGAGTGCTCATGTGTATGTGTCCATACATGTGGGAGATTCTATTGTTGTAGATCGTGTCTACCATTCGTGCGTGGTCACCATTGGGATTCTCGAGACTAGCGTAGATCCTCTACTTCTCGATATAGTTGATTTTGATGTCATCTTGGGCATGGATTCAATATCACCTTATCATGCTATATTGGATTGTCACACCAAGACAGTGACCTTAGCCTTGTCGGGGTTGCCTCGATTAGAGTGGAGAGGGATTTCTTGCCATTCTACCATCAGGTTTATCTCTTATGTGAAGCCTCGATGTATGGTCGAGAAGGGGTGTCTAGTTTATTTGGCTTATGTCCGCGATTCTAGTATGGAGGTTCCTTCCATGGATTTAGTACCAGTTGTTCGTGAGTTTCTAGAGGTGTTTCCTGCAGATCTATCGGGGATGCCACCTGATGGAGATATTGACTTTTGTATTGATTTGGCTCCGAGCACTCAGCCCATTTCTATTCTTTCATTCCGTATGGCTCCGCCAAAGTTGAAAGAATTGAAGGAACACTTCCAAGATTTGCTTGATAAAGGGTTCATTAGGCCTAGTGTCTCGCCTTGGGGTGAGCATGTGTTGTTTGTGAAGAAGAAGGATGGATTGATGAGGATGCGCATAGATTACCAGCAGTTGAACAGAGTCACCATCAAGAACAAGTATTTGTTGCCGTTGATTACTTATTTGATTAGCTTCAGGGTGCCAGGGTGTTTTCGAAGATTGATTTGAGGTCTAGCTACCATCAGTTGAATATTAGGGCATCTGATGTCCCTAACATAACTTTTCGGACTCGGTATGGGCATTATGAGTTTCTACTGATATTCTTTGGGTTGATAAATTCCCTAACAAAATTTATGGATTTGATGAACCGAGTGTTCAAGCCCTATCTGGATTCCTTTGTGATTGTGTTTATTGATGATATGTTGATCTATCCTGCAGCCGAGAGGAGCACAAACAACATCTTCGGTTGTACTTCAGAATCTGAGAGATAGTCAGTTATATGCTAAGTTTTCAAAGTGTGAGTTTTGTTTGGATTCAGTCGCTTTCTTGGGGAATGTAGTATCGTCAGAGTGCATTCAGGTGGATCCGAAGAAGATTAAGGCAGTTTAGAACTAGCCTAGACTCGCTTCAGCTACGGAGATCCGGAGTTTCTTGGATTTGGCAGGTTATGACCGTCGGTTTGTGGAGGAGTTCTCATCTATAGGAGCCACATTGACCAGGTTGACCTGGAAGGGTGACCCGTTCAGATGGTCCGACAAGTGTGAGGCGAACTTTCAGAAGCTCAAGACTGCTTTGACTACAACTCCAGTGTTGGTGTTGCCTATAGGTTCAGGGTTTTATATGGTATATTGTGATGCATCCCGTGTTAGGCTCGGTGCAGTATTGATGCAGGATGGCAGAGTGATTGCATATGCGTCGCGGCAGTTGAAGGTTCATGAGAAGAATTACCCTGTCCATGACTTAGAGTTCGCAACCATTGTTCATGCGCTGAAGATTTGGAGGCACTATCTTTACAGCGTGTCCTGTGTGGTTTTCACTGATCATTAGAGATTGTAGTATTTGTTCAAGAAAAAGGATCTCAATTTGAGACAGAGGAGGTGGTTGGAGATATTGAAAGACAATGATATCACCATCTTGTATTATCATGGAAAGGTCAATGTGGTAGCTGACGCCTTGAGTAGAAAGGTAGCGAGTATGGGCAGCCTTGTGTATATTCCAGTCGGCGAGAGACCGCTTGCCTCAGATGTTCATACTTTGGCCAATCAGTTCGTGAGGTTGGATATTTCAGATCCAGATGCGTTCTAGCTTGTGCAGTCACTCAGTCTTCCTTGTTTGAGTGCATCAGGGGGCGGCGGTATGATGACCCTCATTTGCTTTTCCTTAGAGACACAGTGCTACACAGTGGTGCCAAGTAGGTTACTGTTGGAGATGATGGAGTTTTGAGAATGCAGGGTTGTATTTGTGTGCCCAATATATATCGACTTCGTGAGTTGATTCTTGAGGAGGCCCACAGTTCCCCATATTCTATTCATCCAGGTGCCGCCAATATGTATTAGGATTTGCGGCAGCATTATTGGTGGAGGAGCATGAAGAAGGATATAGTTGCATATGTAGCTCGGTGTCTAAATTGTCAGCAGGTAAAGTATGAGCATCAGATACCTGGTGGTTTGATTCAGAAGATAGAGATTCTTGAGTGGAAGTGGGAGTGTATCATTATGGATTTTGTTGTTGAACTCCCACGGACTCATAAAATGTTCGACGCGGTATGGGTTATTGTGGACAGGCTGACCAAGTCAGCGCATTTCATTCCTGTGGTATTTACCTATTCTTCAGAGCGGTTAGCTGAGATCTACATCTGTGAGATTATCCGTCTTCACGGTGTGCCCGTGTCTATTATTTTTTATCGAGGTATGCAGTTCACCTTGCACTTTTTGGAGAGCAGTACAGTGTGAGTTGGGCACGCAGGTTGAGTTGAGCACATTGTTTCATCCTCAGACAGACGGACATTCTGAGCGCACTATTCAGATATTGGAGGATATTCCCCGTGCTTGTGTTATAGACTTTGGAGGTTCGTGGGATTAGTTCCTGCCAGTTGCGGAGTTTGCCTACAACAACAGCTACCAGTCGAGCATTCAAATGGCTCCCTATAACGCATTATACGAGAGGAAGTGTCGATCTCTAGTTGGATAGTTTGAGTCGGGGGAGGCTCGGTTGCTAGGTACAGATTTGGTACAGGATGCCTTGGATAAGGTTAAGATTATTCAGGATCGACTTCGCACAGCTCAATCCAGGCAGAAGAGTTATGCCGACCGTCGAGTTCGTGATGTTGCATTCTAGTCGGAGAGAGAGTATTTCTTCGAGTTTCACCCATGAAAGGTGTGATGAGGTTCGGAAAGAAGGGAAAGCTAAGCCCTAGGTACATCAAACCCTTTGAGATTCTGGAGAGAGTGGGTGAGGTGTATTACAGGCTCACATTTCCACCTAGTTTATCAGCAGTTAATTTGGTGTTCCATGTATCCATGCTCCAGAAGTATCATGGTGATCTGTCCCATGTGTTAGATTTCACCTCAGTCCAATTGGACAAGTATTTAACTTACATGAAGGAGTCGGTGGTTATTCTAGCCCGGCAGGTTCGACATTTGAGGTCTAAGAGGTATCCTTCGGTTCGAGTGCAGTATAGAGGTCAGCCGGTCAAGGAATCTACTTGGGAGTCCGAGTCAGATATGCGGAGTAGATATACACACCTTTTCACCAGCCCCGGTAGATCATCTAGAGTTTTAGAACCTAATTCTGTGTTTCGAAGCCTCCAATAGCTTCGTTAAGCCTGCAGTCCGGATAATTTTCAGGAAGTCTTTTATGTTAAAAACTGATAAAATATAAAATTTTGCCTTACAAAATTCATTTGGGTTGAATTCGGTCAACGTTTTGAGAAAATGGACTCGGATCCATATTTTGACGGTCCCTGTGGGTCCGTATCTTGATTGAGACCTGGCGTATGCCTGAAATCGAGTTCGTAGGTCCTTAGCTCGAGTTATTGATTTTTGTCGAAAATTGAAAGTTTAAAGGTTTAATAATTTTAAAGAATTGACCGATGTTTGAATTTTTTAATATCGGGTCCGTATTTTTGTTCCAGAAGCCGGCATAGGTTCATTGCTATATTTATGACTTGTCTGTCAAATTTGGTGAGAAACGGAGTTGGTTTGATGTGAGTCGGACGTTCGGTTTTTAAAATAGAAGTTTTAAATCTTTCTTAAGAATTTCATTTGGTTTAGTGTCTGATTCGTAGTTCTAGGTGAGTTTCGGATAGTCTATAGACCATTTGAACTTAGAAAAATCTGGTTTTTGGAGCTTAGCTATCATCTGGTGTTGTTTCGCGATCGCGATCCCGAAGGTGAATCTGGGCTAGGGTAGATTTTTCTTCTACGCGAACGCGAGGCTGAGGACGCGAACGTGAAGCAGTGGTTGTGAACAACTAATTTTTGACCACACCCAAATTCTATACTATTTTGCTGTAAATATTAATTTTAGGTCTAATCTTAATATTTTAAATTTTTATCTTACTCTTAATAGGTTTTATTTAAGAAAATTAAAAACAACAAAAATATTCACATTCTTAGAATATAAGATTTGTTCCTATGTTTAAATAGA
>MDKJ01153691.1:0-14815 GCA_005239525.1 Nicotiana knightiana | reverse complement strand
TTTTGTAATACAAGGGATGAATACACTAAAATATACTCTAACATGCTATATATGTAGTTAAAGACTTAAAGTAGTACAACGAAGCGTGTTATATAGATATAGATATAGGTCGAGACGTTTTATTTTTAATATTCAACGATGCATCTGAGTAGGATATAAGTCGATGATCAATTTACACACAGATATATTTGATGAAATATTATATGTAACGACCCGAACGGTCGTTTTGCGTTCTAGGACCCTGTGCCCCTAAATGAGACTTCACGTAGTTGCTTTTACTGACTTATGACTGGCGGGGACGGGTGGTTCGAGGTTTGGAGGAGTTTGGAGTGGTGTAGGAACACTTAGTTCCTTAAGGTTGGCCTTAAAGGACAAGTTTGACTTCAGTCAACAATTGTAATAAACGACCCCGGAATCGAGATTCGAGGGTTCCGGTGGGTTCGTATGTTGATTTCGTACTTGGGTGTGTGTTCGGAACAGGATTTGGATGATCCGGTGGCGTTTCGGCGCCAAATAGTGAAATAAGAATTTCCCTAAGTTCAAATTGAGGTTTGTAACGTGTTTTTGTGTTATCGAGATCCAAACGGAATTCTGAGACCGGGAATAGTTCTGTTATGTCATTTATGACTTGCTTGCAAAAGTTGGTGCAGTCCTAGTATAGATAGGTTCGGCGTATTTTTAGCAAATTCAAAGAACTTGAAGTTCTTAAGTTTGATCAAATAGGTTTTGGGGTATGATTATTAGATTTAGCATTATTTCGGACGTTCCGAAGGCTCGAGCGAGTCCGTATTATGATTTAGGACTTGTTGGTATATTTGGATGGGGTCTCGGGTGGGCCCAGATGCCATTCAGACATCAAGCGAGGCAAAAACCACCCTAAAATGACTGTTGGTGCACCAGACCTGGTGCGATCGCACCTGCGGAGGTTATGTCACAGGTGCGAGACCGCTCCTGCGGTCCAAGTCTCGCAGGTGCGACTCCTGAGGGAGCTACCCATTTTCGTAGGTGCGGACCCCTTTCCGCAGAAGCGGATCCGCAGGTGCGAAACTAGGCCCCCTTCCCCTTCTCCGAGGTGCGAGACTTTTCTCGCAAATGCGAGACCGCAGGTCCGGTCCTCGATTCGCAGGTGCGAAAAGCTTGTAGGCAGTGCACTTTGTCTTAAACACGGGACTTAGCCATTTTTGAACACTTTTCTTCATTCTTGGGAGATTTTGAGAGCATGCAAGGAGGGTATTCGACCTAGCTACTGTAAGGTAAGTAATTCCTACTATAAACATAGCATAATACTTGAATTCCTAGGTAGATTAACACATTAAATTAGTGAAAATCATGGGTTTAGAGTAAAACCTAGATTTTTGACAAAAAAGGGAAATTTTCAAGAAATGTGTTAAGGAATCATACAAAAATCATATAATATTGATCCTTAGGCTATGGGTAAGTATTTCCTCCGGAAATTTCTGGAATCCGAGCATGTGGGCCCAGGGGTGAATTTTGGGATTTTGCAATTTAGGTTGAAATAATCATTTAAATAGGGAAATCTCATACTTTTGAGTATAGATTGATTTATTTATGCAATATTTGACTAGTTTCGAGTCTTTGGGCGACGAATTTGGAGTTTCGGGCGCGTTCTTGACCCGGAAAGTAGGCTTGACACGAGGTAAGTCTCCTTTCTAACCTCGTAAGAGGGAATTAACCCCATAGGTGAATATAAATAATTGCATGTCTTATTTGTGGGGGGGATACGCACACACGAAGTGACGAGAGTCTGTGCGTAGCTACTATTATGTCGTGTCGGGGAGTTTAGGATTCACAAGCATGCTTTATGTGCCATAACTAAAATCTTAAATGTTAATTTAGTTGTCTAATATCATTGAATTATTAAGTGAACCTAGGAGATTACATTCTGAAATTTATATTATTGAAACCTTCTATGTAAGTGTATTCTCTACTGAATTTCTTGATTTCTTGTTAATTATGTGTATATATACGGGAACCCGCGTCGCATGTATGATTCGCGAGCGGGGTAGCCCTACTACTATGTCAACCGTGTCGCATGTTTGATTCGTGAGCTGTGTAATAGATGCATCTATTGTTCGAGTCGTTCGACCCTTTGGCAGTGCATATTTATTTTCGCGTTGTGTCAGTCGTACGTTCTCGGCATGTTCTGTTTTTATTAGATGTTGGGTGTCCTGTGATTATGCATCTGCTAAATACCATGAGAAATGAAAATTAGGTAAATTGTATGCTAGAAAACTTGACACGAACAGGTAATTGTAAAGGATATTTGATGCTCATGTCTTCATCATTATACATGAATTGCCATTCCTGCTTAGATTTATACATAAAACATATTATTCTGACCCTAGTAAGTGTCACGTCGACCTCTTGTCACTACTTCTTCGAGATTAGGCGGGATGCTTACTAGGTACATATTGTTTATGTACTCATGCTACACTCTGTACTTAATTGTACAGGTTCTGAGGCGAGTGCATTTGGGTATCAGCCTGGGGTTCCTCCTTGTTACATATACCTAGTCTAGACTCCACGGTGAGCTGCTTCTCTTGGCGACTCCCACCAGCACTTTGGAGCTATTCTTTTTGCCATTTTTGTCTATACTTACTCAGATAGTAGGACAGACTTCTTATTCTTTTGGTATTATTCTATTAGCTGCCTGTAGACTTATGACACTAGTTCCTGGCACATACGCTAGTAGACTTTTTTTTGGAATGTAAATCGTAAATTACAATTTCATGATTATCTATTTTGTATAAAGTTGTCTAAGTTATCCGTTTCTACTTAATGTATCAAAACTAAGTTAAGCAGGTGCTAAAAAATGTTTTTGGTAAACTACCGGAAATCACTAGTAGATAAGGTTGGCTTGCCTGACGGTGGTGTTGGGCGCCATCGCGACCTGAGTTAGGATTTGGGTTGTGACAACATGGTATCAGAGTTCTAGGTTCACGTAGATCTCACGAGTTACAGGCGAACCCAATAGAGTCTTGCGGATCAGTACGGAGACGTCTGTATTTATCTTCGGGAGGCTATAGGGTGTTAGGAAATCTCTCTTTATTCATCTTCTATCATGCAATTGATGGTATAGAAAATCTCACTCTTCTGTTCTCTCACAGATGGTGAGGACGCGTGCAGTCCAGACCCGGGAGGAGCCGCTACCCCCGTCATCCGAGGTCGTGGCAGAGGCCGGGGGAGGGAACCGGCCCAAGGTAATGGACGAGGACGTCCTAGGACTGTACCAGTTACACCCCCAGCGGATCCAGCGGAGGATCCCATTACTGAGGAGCAGGGAGAGGTGCCCGCAGCAGATCCTGTCACTTTGGACTTTATGACAGCTCCAGGATTTCAGGAGGTCATGGGCCGTATGATGATGTTCAAGGACACCATGACGCAGGCTGGTTTATTTCCAGCCGATCCGGCCACATCTCAGGCAGGAGGGGGAGCACAGACCCCTACTGCACAGGCCTCCGGTCATGTAGCAGCAGTATATCAGGCCCCGAGTACACTGCCCGTGGGCAGAGTTCAGCCAGTAGAAGCAGCAACACCTGAGCCCAGACCAGCTGCGGACGGTGATCCGCAGAAGTTATTAGACAGGTGGACCAGACGGCACCCTCCTGTCTTCGGAGGTGAGCGTCATGAGGATGACCAGGACTTTATTGATAGGTGCAGGGACAGACTGCACAACATGAGGATATTGGAGTCCCATGGAGTTGACTTCACTACTTTTAAGCTAGAGGGCAGGGCCCGCAAATGGTGGCAGTCCTACATTCTTAGTAGACCAGCAGATTCTCCTCCCCTCACTTAGGAGCAGTTCACTCAGTTATTCCTGGACAGATATATTCCACCCTCTGAGAGGGAAGAGCTGCGGTATCAGTTTAAGCAGCTGGAGCAGGGTCAGATGTTAGTGACTGACTACGAGGCTAGGTTTTTTGAGTTGTCTCGTCATGCGCTCATGATACTTCCTACTGACGCATAGAGAGTGCGGAGATTTGTAGTCGGGTTACACTCAGGCATTAGGGCCAACATGGACCGAGAAGTGGAGATGGGGACTCCTTATCAGCTTGTGGTAGAGATTGCTCGCAGGATTGAGGGTTATCGGTCGAGGAGCAGAGAGCAGGGGAAACAGGATAAGAGAGCTAGATTTTTTGGAGATTGCAAAGGTGCCCCAGTCAGGGGCAGAGGTCAGTTTGGTAGGGGCCAGCCCAGTAGGCCCTTATATTCATCACCACCACCACCTCCTCGAGGTGCTCCCACGAGGCCTTATTTCAACGCTATGCCGGAGAGTTCTTATCGCCCACCAGCCATTCAGGGTTCCTCCGGTTGGTATTCTGGTCATCAGGGGCCTACCAGCCCTTATTTCAGTTCCATGCCAGAGATTTCATACCATCCTCCAGCTATTCAGGGTTCTTCAGGGCAGCACGCTATGGTGTCGAGAGGTTGTTATGAGTGCGGGGATCCAGGCCATATTACGAGGACTTGTCCCAGGCTTCGGGGCAAGGTCGTGCAGCAGAGTCATCATCCTATGATTACAGCACCGGTAGTTCGGCCACCCAGAGGTGGAGGACAAGTTGGTAGAGGTCGTCCTAGAGGTGGAGGCCAGGCAGGGGGGCCAGCCAGTTCCTGTTCATTCTGGTGGAGGTCAGTCGTCTGGTGCTCCAGCCAGATTCTATGCTATTCCAGCCAGATCAGATACAGTGGCCTCAGACGCCGTGATCACAGGTATTATTTCAGTTTGCAGTAGAGATGCATCGAAATTATTTGATTCAAGGTCCACTTATTCATATGTATCAGCCTTATTTGCTAATTCCCTGGATATTCCTCGTGATTCCTTGGGTACTCCTATTTATGTGTCCACTCATCTGGGTGATTCTGCGGTTGTGGACCGGATTAATCGATCCTGTGTGGTTACATTCAGTGGGTTCGAGACCAGGACGGACCTCTTGTTGCTTGATATAGTTGATTTAGAGGTTATTCTGGGCATGGATTGGTTGTCTCCCTATCATGCCATTCTAGATTGCCCTTGCCAAGACTGTTACTCTAGCCTTGCCCGAGGTGCCGAGACTGGAGTGAAGAGGTTCCTCAGTTAGTGCCGCTAGTCAGGTTATTTTCTTCCTGAAGGCTCGACATATGGTCGAGAAGGATTGTTTGACTTATCTTGCTTATGTGCGGGACACCACCGCCGAGTCTCCGACGATTGATTCAGTGCCAGTAGTCCGAGATTTTGGTAATATATTCCCTTCAGACCTTCCAGGCATTCCACCGGATCGTGACATTGATTTTTGCATTGACTTAGCTCCGTGCACCCAGCCTATATCTATTCCCCCATATCGTATGGCTCTGAAGGAATTGAAAGAACAGCTCGAGGAGTTATTGGCTAAGGTGTTTATCAGACCGAGCGTATCGCCTTGGGGTGCTCCAGTGCTATTTTTGAAGAAGAAGGATGGGAATATGCGGATGTGTATTAACTACCGCCAGTTGAACTAGGTCACCATCAGGAACAAGTACTTGTTGCCACGTATCGATGATTTTTTTGACCAGTTGCAGGGTGCTCGGGTGTTTTCTAAGATTGGCTTGAGATCGAGGTACCATCATCTGAAGATTCGGGACTCGGATAGTCCGAAGGCTGCCTTTTGTACGAGATATGGTCACTATGAGTTCCTGGTGATGTCCTTTGTCTTAACTAATGCCCCAGAAGCATTTATGGACTTGATGAACATGGTTCAGGCCTTATATTGATTCTTTTGTCATCGTCTTCATTGATGACATTCTGATTTACTCACATAGCCTGGGGGAGCACGAGCAGCATTTGAGGGTTGTGCTCCTGACTTTGCGGGAACAGAAGTTGTATGCTAAGTTCTCCAAGTGTGAGTTTTGGTTGGATTTTATGGCATTTTTTGGGCATATGGTATCCAGAGAGGGTATCAAGGCTGATCCTAAGAAGATTGAGGCAGTTCAGAGTTGTCCACGCCCTAGTTCAGCTACAGAGATCATGAGCTATTGGGTCTAGCGAGTTATTAACGTCGATTATTGGAGGGTTTTTCATCCATTACAGCTCCTCTGACTAGATTGACCCAGAATAATTCCCCATTTCGATGGTTCGACGAGTGTGAGGCGAGCTTTCAGAAGATCAAGACAGCATTGACTTCAGCACTAGTTCTAGTGTTGCCTTCCGGTTCTGGGATGTATACGGTTTATTGCAATGCTTCACTCATTGGTTTGGGTTGTGTGTTGATGCAATAGGGGTGAGTTATTGCCTATGCTTCACGGCAGCTGAAGGTTCATGAGAAGAATTACCCTGCGCACGATCTAGAGTTGGCGACGATTGTTCATGATCTTAAGATCTGGAGGCACTACTTGTGTGGGGTGCCTTGTGAGGTTTATACAGATCACCGTAGTTTACAGCACTTGTTCAAGCAGAGGGATCTCAATTTGAGGCAGTGCAGGTGGCTTGAGTTGCTGAAGGATTATTACATCACCATTCTTTATCATCCGGGAAAAGCGAACATGGTAGCTGATGCCTTAAGCAAGAAGGCAGAAAGTATGGGTAGTTTGGCTTTCGTTTCAGCAGAGGAGAGACCTCTAGCTTTGGACATTCAGCCATTGGCTAATCGCCTGGTGACCCTTTCTGAGCCTAGCCAGGTTCTTGTATGTGTGATGGCTCAGTCTTCATTATTGGGGGAGATCAAGACTCGGCAGTTTGATGATCCGCACTTGGTGGATCTCCGGGAGACAGTAGTTCAGGGTGGTGCCAAGGAGGTTTTTATTGGCGAGGATGGTGTTCTGAGAATTCAGGTTCACTTATGTGTCCCTAATGTTGATATCCTGGGGGAGAGGATTCTAGAGGAGGCTCATAGTTCACGGTATACTATACATCCTGGTGCTACGAAGATGTATCATGACCTGAGGCAGCACTACTGGTGGAGACGGATGAAGAAAGACATAGTGGAGTATGTGGCTAGATGTCTAAATTGCCAGCAGGTTAAATATGAGCACTAGAGGCCAGGAGGCCTACTTCACCAGATGCCTATACGTGAGTGGAAATGGGAGCGCATCACTATGGACTTCATAGTTGGGTTTCCTCGGACCTTGCGGAAGGTTGATGCAGTTTGGGTCATTGTGGACAGGTTAACCTTGCGGAAGGTTGATGCAGTTATCCACCAATTGGGCTGTGAAGATGCACTGACCCAAACTCAATAGTTTTTTATTGGCCTTAGCATCCTTAAGTTCCAACGGGCCCTCCTCCTCCTTACCCAAAAGTGTAATGAATTTCCCATCCTTAAGAAATGAAATACTGTGAGGACGGGTATGTAACACTACTGGGGCTATTGTATTGACCCAGTCCATTCCCAAAATAATATCACTCCCCCATGCCGTCATCACTCTCAAATCAAACTCGAACAGCTCTCCGTTCGTAGTCCATTTAAAATTAGAACACTTATGAGTGCATAGCATCTTCTGTCTGTTGTCTACTCTCACCCGCATGGGCCTTTCATTGGGCTCGATTCTTAGATTTAGTTGCTTAATGACTTGTGGGTCCACAAAGTTGTGGGTGTCCATTGTTAATCAATACCACCACTGAGTGCTTTCTATCCCAACCTTCAATTCTAATGGTTTTGGGAGATTGTTCGAGGCCCATAAGATTATTTAATAACACCTCTCCCTACTCTTCTTCCATTTCCTCTCTAGGCTCATTTTCTAATTCAGCATCAGAGGATTCGACAAATGTTTCTTCTCCTTCCAATGCAATCAATGTTCTATTTTTGCATTGATGTCCCGGAGACTATTTCTCATGGCAACGAAAGCAAAAGCTCTTATCTCTCAGAATGTTTCTGGATATGTTTTTGGTTGGTGGTAGTTTAATTGGGGCTTCGTCTTTTGGAACTGGAAAAGGCGTTTGGGGTTTGGTGTTTTGGTAAGAGTGGGAACTGGAATTTTGAAAAGGTGTTTGGTTTTTTGTGTTTTGTTAAGGGTAAGAACCAGGTTTGTATGAATTGGGTGCTTGGTGTTCTAATGAAGCATTTGTGGCCATCTCATAAAGTTTAGCCATATTATAGGCTGCTACCAGTGTTTGTGGATTAGCGACCTTTACCATTGGTCCAATCTCCATTTTCAATCCTCCCGCAAAACAAGTCACGAAGTAAAGCTCATCGAGGTGTGGTCTCACCACTTGCACTCTACAACGCAATTCTTCGAACCTCTTTTGATAACTGAGCACGCCGTCCCATTATTGTAATCTGTTAAACACAGTGACCACATCTAGAGGACCGGTGTTGTCATACCTCCTGCAAAGGTCAAAACAAAATTGTCTCCAATTAATTATTCCCCCATGGTCAATGACATAGGAATCAAACCAACAGTCCAAGGAGTCCTTCATTGTGACAGCCACATAAATCATTTTTTCTTCCTCTGGCACACGATAATAATTGAAATAATACTCACATCTACGTATCCATCCTCGTACGTTATTTTCATCAAATTTCGGGAAAGCCAATTTTGCTTTCAAGTGACGCATGCTGTGAGGAGAGTTATCCATGTGTGAGAACAAAGTAGGCAAGGTCATCTCACTGTACGGAGGTAAGTGGGTTGTGGTTATTGGTGTTTAAGAGGTGTAAATGGGTTGTTGGGCCGATGGAGGATGGTTTTGGGTTGGATAGGTGGGAATTTGGTTTGGGGCTGGATAAGTGGGAATTTGGTTAACGGACATATGGGTATTCAAAAATGAAACTTGGCCTACAGTATTGAAGATTGCATTTAAGCTTGGTTTGGTGTCTGGGACTCTATTACCGGTATGGGCACATAAGTACCAAAAGTCAATGATCCAGTAAAAGATGAGGTCTGTGACGATGTAAAAGACTGGCTAGTGGCTAAAAGTGTGGTAAAAGGTCTAGCGGAGCTAAGAGAGATAGGTATGGTGGATTTCACAGTATATGTAAGGGAGTGAGTTAGGCACCCGGGTAGAGCACAGCACAACATTCCACCCTCAGACCGAAGGGCAGTTGGAGCGGACAGTTCAGATATTGGAGGACATGCTCAGAGCATGTGTGATTGACTTTGGAGGACAGTGGGACCAGTTCTTGCCTTTGGCCGAGTTTGCTTATAATAATAGTTATCAGTCCAGCATTGAGATGGCTCCATTTGAGACCTTGTATGGTCGGTGATGTCATTCTCCCATCGGGTGGTTTGAGTCGGGCGAGGCTAAGCTATATGGCACCGATCTGGTGAAGGATGCCTTGGAGAAGGTGAAGTTGATTTATAAGAGACTTCGCACAGCTCAGTCCAGACAGAAGAGTTACGCGGATCAGTAGGCGCATGATGTATCATTTATGGAGGGTGAGAAGGTTTTGTTGAAGGTCTCGCCGATAAAGGGTATTATGAGGTTTGGGAAGATGGGAAAGCTTAGCCCGAGGTTTATAGTCCCATTTGAGGTATTGAGACGAGTTGGGGAGGTTTCTTATAAGCTTGCTTTTCCTCCCAGTTTATCAGGGGTTCATCCGGTCTTTCATGTTTCCATGCTCCGGAGGTATCACGCCGACTTCTCTCACGTGGTAGATTTCAGTACCATTCAGCTAGATGAGAGGTTGGGTTATGAGGAGGAGCCAGTTGCTATCATTGACAGGCAGGATCACCAGTTGAGGTCCAAGAGGGTTTCTTCCGTAAAGGTCCAGTGGAGGGCCAAACCAGTCGAGGAGGCGACTTGGGAGTCCGAGGAGGACATACGGAGCAGATATCCACACTTATTCAGCACTCCAGGTATGATTCTAGACTCGTTCGAGGACGAACGTTTGTTTAAGAGGTGGACAATGTAACGACCCGACCGGTTGTTTTGTGTCCTAGGACCCCGTGCCCCTAAATGAGACTTCTCGTAGTTGCTTTTACTGACTTATGAATTGCGGGGATGGGTGGTTCGAGGTTTGGAGGAGTTTGGAGTGGTATAGGAACACTTAGTTCCTTAAGGTTGGCCTTAAAGGCCAAGTTTGACTTCAGTAAACATTTTTAATAAATGACCCCGGAATAGAGATTCGATGTTTCCGGTGGGTTCGTATGTTGATTTCGGACTTGGGCGTGTGTTCGAAACAGGTTTGGATGACCCAGGGGCGTTTCGGCACCAAATAGTGTAATTAGAATTCCTTAAGTTCAAATTGAGGTTTGGAACGTGTTTTTGTGTTATCGAGATCCAAACGGAATTCCGAGACCGGGAATAGTTCCGTTATGTCATTTATGAATTGCTTGCAAAATTTGGTGTCATTCCGAATAGTATAGATAGGTTCGGCGTATTGTTAGCGAATTCAAAGAACTTGAAGTTCTTAAATTTGATCCAATAGGTTTTGGGGTATGCTTTTTAGATTTAGCTCTGTTTCGGACGTTCCAAAGGCTCGAGCGAGTCCGTATTATGATTTAGGACTTGTTGGTATATCTAGACGGGGTCTCGGGTGGGCCCAGATGCCATTCAGGCATCGAGCGACGCAAAAACTAGCCTAAAACGACTGCTGGCGCACCAGACCTGGTGTGACCGCACCTGTGCAGGTTATGTCGCAGGTGCGAGACCGCTCCTGTGGTCCAAGTCTCGCAGGTGCGAGTCCTGAGGGAGCTGCCCATTTCCGCAGAAGCGGAGCCGCGGTGCAGACTCTGCTCCGCAGGTGCGAAACCAGACCCCTTTCCCCTTCTCCGCAAGTGCGAGACTTTTCTCACAGGTGCGGTCCTCGAGCCGCAGGTGCGAAAAGCCTGTAGGCAGTGCACTTCGTTTTAAACACGGGACTTATCCATTTTTGAACACTTTTCTTCATTCTTGGGCGATTTTGAGAGCATGCAAGGAGGGTATTCGACCTAGCTACTGTAAGGTAAGTAATTCCTACTATAAACTTAGCTTAATACTTGAATTCCTAGGTAGATTAACATATTAAATTAGTGGAAATCATGGGTTTAGAGCATAACCTAGGTTTTTGACAAAAATGGAAAATTTCCAAGAAATGTGTTAAGGAATCATACCAAAACCATATAATATTGATCCTTAGGCTATGGGTAAGTATTTCCTCCGGAAATTTCCGGAATCCGATCATGTGGGCCTGGGGTGAATTTTGGGATTTTGCCATTTAGGTTGAAATAATCATTTAAATAGGGAAATTTCATACTTTTGAGTATAGATTGATTTATTTATGCAATATTTGACTAGTTTTGAGTCCTTGGGCGACGAATTCGGAGCTTCGGGCGCGTTCTTGACCCGAAAAGTAGGCTTGACACGAGGTAAGTCTCCTTTCTAACCTCGTAAGAGAGAATTGTTCCCATAGGTGAATATAAATAATTTGATGTCTTATTTGTGGGGGGGATACGCACACACGAAGTTACGAGAGTCCGTGCGTAGCTTCTATTATATCGTGTGGGGGAGTTTAGGATTCACAAGCATTCTTTATGTACCGTAACTAAAATCTTAAATGTTAATTTAGGTTGCCTAATATCATTTGATGTTTTAGACGTCAATACCACACAAGAAGATAGGTTAATTTGTGTGGTATCCAATTTTTCGAGTGCTGTCTCTCTAGAAGAACCTGGTTCTTCTTGGTATTCCAACTTCTACTGTTGCGGAATAATAAAAGAAGTAAAGTAAAAACATAGATATTTTTACGTAGAAAACACCTGGCTCAAAAGGTGAAAAAACCACGACCTACTCCTCAGTAGGATTTGCTCAAACTCTTCACTAAAACTCTGAGCCAAACGGACTTACAAAATAAACTCTTTTGTAATCCTAGGACTAACTCTAATCCCTTCGTAGTAACTAGCCTCTAGCTAATTTCTACAAACTTCAAGTTAATTCTAACTTGAACAATGTGTACCTATTACAATTGCTTCTATGAAAGCTGAAAAGATACAATATTAAATCGCCTACTAGACTCAATGACAAACAGATGGAACTGGTTCTTCTAGCTGGTTTGTAGCCTTTATATCGCACAGTAATTCTGCTTGCAAAATCTCTGGGAATTTTGCTTTCAATTCTTGATGTATTTCTGCTTTTGTGCGTTGGTGATTCAAGCAAGAATACTTCAATTATTTATAGAGTCAGTTGTTGAGTTTGTCGTTCAATTATGGTACAACTCTTCCTGGGAGAAAGAGTTTGTATTAAACTCAACTTCCTTCCTTCGTTACTGTCCTTGCTGAATTCAACTTCTATTCTCTTATCAATTTTCAACCTTTTCGCATTAGGAGACACTCTCTTTGTTCATTAATACTTCACAATCGCATTCATCTCCTATGCATATACCGTTCATGTGCCAACGCGTCAGGTCAATTATGTCTGCTCTGATGGACTTGGTTCAACTGGTCAGACATTTGTCAATCTTCAAAACTATGCAGTGACTTGGGAAAAATTCCCCCTTTTTGATAATGACAAACTTTGTGCTTCTCCCTGTATACACTTCAAACACTTTGTATTTTTTTAAAGAATTTATCATAGAGAAACTAGGTTCATTATTAGGTTATAAATATCACTTGAAATATAAAAGCACATGTCTTCCCCCTTTTGGCATCATCGAAAAGTTTGCAAAATGATAAACTTACCCAAGTTGTTAACAATTACTCATGGGACAAATTCCCCCTTTTTGATAATGACAAACTTTGTGCTTCTCCCTGTATACACTTCAAACACTTTGTTTTTTTTTAAAGAATTTATCATAGAGAAACCAGGTTCATTATTAGGTTATAAATATCACTTGAAATATAAAAGCACATGTCTTCCCCCTTTTGGCATCATCGAAAAGTTTGCAAAATGATAAACTTACCAGAGTTGTTAACAATTACTCATGGCCATTGAGGCAACTGCAGGTGCAAACATGATTAATCATCATAAGAAACCAATAAATGTAAGCTATCTAAGAAATTGAGACAAGTCAATAACAAAACAACAAAAATTCATTGATTAGGAACGAACATCAAACACCATACAAAAAAAACAAAAACAACCATAACCATGAGCATCACGTCCCGAACTGGACACTGAAAGGGGGTTTAGGTAGCTCTGTACAGCCTAAGGATGGGAAGGTGCATAGGAGGTTGTGGTCTTGGTTTGTAGAAGATAAAGCATCTGGTTAAGAACACCCTCGTTCTTTTCCTTCTCTTTTGATAATTCAGCCCTGAGAGCATCCCGCTCAACTTCAACCACAAACAAACGATATTTCAAACGAAGGATCTCTATATCCTTGATCTCGCTTTCCTGCACCAGAGTTCTGACTTTGCTGTTGATGGGCTGCTTCCTAGATGAACCAGGTTCATCTGCAGGAACATTGGCAGTATAATCGCAAGTCAGCAAAGTATCCTTCCCAAAATAGTCCTTGGCAGTAGCCATCTCAGCCTTTTTCACAGGAACATCAAAATGAGCAAGCACAGCTGTCAGAATAAAGCCATATGGGATTGCATGTGCTTTTGTTCCATTCACAACTCTGTCCAAGAGTTGGATGATGAAGGCTGGCCAATTTATCTGCTTACCCCTAAACAAACATTCCAACAAAGTCAGATCCATATAGTTGGCTATGTGCCTTCTTTCTTGTCTTGGCAGCAAGAACTTGATGACAAACTCGAAGAACAACTTGTGCTCTGGCTTCATTTCACTTTTGTAGACTGGCCTGGGTTCAATTTCACTTTCATTGTCACTGAAGAATCTGGTAATGTTGATTGCTGAGGCTATCTCATCCAAACTAGGCCAGCTTTGCCTAGTGTAATCTTTGTAGCCCTCAGCAGGATTGTGCAGAATTTCTCCCAGCTCTTTAGCATCAAAGGAGACTTGAATTTTTTTGACTGTGGTAGTGACCCTGCCATCCTTGACCACTGCATTACCCATGAACACCACCAGTTCAGCTCTAGCCAACCTTCCTTCCATGTGAAGGACCATGTTCTTCCACCCCTGAACATCCAGTGTGTCCAGCAGGTATCGCATCCCAGGTTCCTCGAGATCCTTCAACAACTTTCCCTTCAAAATTGTTCTTTTGCCAAACAAGGTGATTCTGTCAGTCACCTCACCAACTTCCCCCTCATCTTCTCCACTCCACTCTTTATCATCATATTTCTCAACGACCTTCCCTTTTCTTGCCTTGGACCTGGTCCTTTTAACAGTTCTTGTAGGTGTGGCAGACAATGTAGCTGAATTCTTTGAAGAAGCCTTAGCCCTTTTTGATTTTGGTGCCTCAACCACAACAGGAGAAGTCTGCTCCTCATGATGGACCAATTCCATCGTATCCTCTTCAACCACAACAGTCTCTACAGGCTCTCCTACTTTAGCCTTTCCCTTTGCAGCTTTCTTTTTTTTGTTCTATAACAGAGCCCTCTCAAACATTTCTTCTTCTTTTCTCACAGCACTACGTGTAGAACGCACCTTAGGAACAGGAGCATCAGCAGCTACAGAAGCTTTCCTCTTCTTAGAAGGAACTAGGTTAGTAGCCATCTCGGACTTCTGAGTCCTCCTTTTCTTGGGGTTATAGGAATCCCCCAGTTTCCTTAGCCTGTCAGCCAACATCACGTCCCCAGATGAAACAAGTTCATCTACTCCTTTCTTCAAGCTTGCTAAACCTGCCGCTGCTTCCTCGACTACACTTCCCCCTAACTCTGTGACATCTTCTCCAACCTTCTCAGGAATGGGACCACAGATAGCCAATGTGGTACCATCCTCCCCAAATCCCTCTCTCTCAATAAATTTACCTTTTCCCAATTTTCTTTTCCTAATCGGCACTTCAACATCAACTACCGACCCAACCAGAAAAAACTTGTTCTCAGCATTAACAGATTCAGAAATAGCATCAAGATTACCTTGTTCAGAATTTGA
>ML414329.1:0-14125 GCA_005239525.1 Nicotiana knightiana | reverse complement strand
CTGTTTCTTCTAACAGTTCTTCTGATTTTCTGAGTTTTAACACAGAAGCGATAACAATATGTTTTGAATCCCAGAATCTTTCCTTACGAAATTTTCTGATCTTTTTCTTCTTCTTTTGCACAAATTTTTCAGCGTGTTTTATAGTCTTCGAGCGGTTCGCTGTTTCACCGATGTTTTTAGTACAAACACTCGGGTGAGTTAAATCGTTCTATCCTGGGAGGATAATATTCCAGCACCTCGGGTACTTGAGGGGAATAATTTCTTTAAGGACATACTATGCATTCAGTGGGCTCGATCTATTCTGAAATTATTTTCAGATATTATTTCGATATTTTATTGCGACTAATTTTCTGTTTCTGTTTCTATTTCTGAAAATTTACTGTTTTTAATTATTTATTACAGTAATACAGGTTGACTAACAATAACACAAATAATTAACAATAATAGAAGAGATAAAATTTAGGATGTGAAAAAACTAGTTCTAAACACACTAAGATGTTGTCATAAGAGTAGATTCTGTCCCTAACCATGTGTAAATAGCAAAGTGATATACTATTCTCAAATTTCAATGAAGCATGCGCTAATGGATCTCTTAACGTGCACTCATAGAAGTTTCAAAGAATTTTTAAAACTATAAAGAATTTAGAGTGATAAATAGAACAAAGACTTTGGGCGAGAGGGAAATGGTAAAGACTAAAACAGAACTAGAAATATACTTAGAAACACACATGATGCATTAATCAACAATAAACGAAGAGATAAATTAAGTTTAGGATGTGAAAAATTAGTTCGACACACACTATGGTAGATGTTGCGAGAAGCAGAGGCGGAGCCAAGAATTCGACTTTATGGGTTCTGAATTTTAGAACGATGATTTCAAGTGCTAATAATTGGGTTTTAAATTTAATATTTGTACATATTTAATAAAAGAAATTAACATAAATATATTATTTGAATAAAAACTACTGGATTTTACCGAACCTATTGCCGGGCTTCCAACTTCGTCCCTGACTATAAGAGTTGATTTATGTCGCTAATCATGTGCAAATAGCAAAAGACATGCTATTCTCAAATTACAATGAAGCTCTAATGAATCTTTGAATGTGCCCTCATAGAAGTAATCAAGGAATTCTTAAATCTTCCATCTATTTTTAGGAATTTAATATAGTGAATAGAACAAAGACTTTGTATGAGAGTGAAATGATAAAGACAAAAACAATGAAGTCATGGGAACTCAAAGGTCATATGGAAACGCAGTTCATGTTTCATTGGGCTGGTGGGGTAGATACAAATAGAAAATGAAATAACTAATGCACCTTTGAATGAATAAACGTGTCATTCTACAAAGATTTGATATATCTATAATAGAGTCGAAATCAAAATTTGAAATTTATGAATTCGAAATTCTAAGAGTTTTAAATTACTAGGTTCTAAATTAATAATTTATACATATTCAATGAATTTTTTAAAACAAATTTATGATTTGGACCAAAACTACTGAATTCAGCCGAACTCATAGGTTCTATACTGCTTCCGCCCCTGCATCTATTCATATTTTCAGAAAATATTTGTGCCTTCTCAATAATAAACACGTCAAATTTCGAATCTCCCAAATAAAAACCAACAAAATTAGTTAGCTATCAATAGATCATTTAGCCATGTACATATACCTTTGATTCAATTGTGTTGGTTGCAAAGGAGAAGGTCAAATATTTACCCAAAGTTTCAGTTCTCAAGTCAGCCAACCTATTGGTTGCATAGACGTAATTGAATCAAATCTCAGCTACCATTAGTCGTGAACTAATCACGAGAGACGAGCTTGGGACTTTTTTTGTATCTAGTAGCCTGAGCAAATGTAATTCGGGAGTAACAATGACATTCCCTTACCTCTATTGTTAAATTTTTTAGAATAAAATTAGACAAGATTACACGATAAATCCCTCTATAAGCTGAATGTGTAGTCCAATATCAATAAGCCTCTTTTATTGATTCTCCATATTTTCAGTCGCGAAATATCCATGAGTTTTCATTTTTCTTCTTCCTCAAGTTTATACATATATATCCCAGTACAAAAAGTGCAAAAACAGACGTGAAAAACCTAAAATTTCATCTTCTTCAATGCTAATCTTGCTAAATTTCGAATATAATTTTGTGAGAAATTTGAAGTGTATGTTGTTTATACTTATTAGAAACAGTCTAAGGAAGCTGTATACAAAGTTTGAAGTCATTTGATAGAGATCAGACTAGTTTTGAACAAGAATTGTAAGTGTGAATATCGTACAAGAAATTGTCAGAGACTCGTGTATACTTTTATCCAATTATACATTTTTATACAAAGAAGTACATTATATATATAATTGTATAAAAATGTATAAAGATGTATAAGCACAATAATGAAAAACTATGAAAAATTCACCAAATATCTATAAATAATGTATCAACCTCATATATAATAGTGTATAAGAGCTTTTTTAACACTATTATGTGATATTATATATTGTTATACAAATGAATCATATCAATGGAGCTTCATGGATTCTTCTTCTTCTTCCTTTGAGCGACTTCTGAAATTTAACTCTATTCTAGCTCAAATCTATTGCAGATCACTCAAATTTAAGTTTTGAATTCCTCTTGATGATTTTAATCAATTGGGACAATATTGAATCCAAAACAACTAACAAACTCGAAATATCCAAATTTTTAAAATCAATGCTTCGAACTACCTTTAATTGAAAGAGAAGAAGAATGAAAAAGAAAAAAACAATTAGAAGGGATGGACAAACGGGTGAAAAGTAATTTTTAGATTATGTGTAATTTGGGTTATATCGGATAAGGGCTTTAAACATAAGCCTTTTTTAAATGAGTTGTTGGTCCAAGTGATAAGGATCGTACTTCTTTCATAAAATTATCTTAAAGTTTTTGCTCTCTGTTTCTACTTATTTTATAACATTTATTAGTTCTTTTAGAACCAAAAAAAAGTGTAATTGGATTTTATAGAAACGATCCGTGCCAATTTTCCTCTAATCTTTCCATTAAGGATACTTCTCCACGCAATTAGTATATATATATATATTATATATCACATATAGGACATTATATATTTATATTTGTGTATACAATATATTATAAATTAAAGATTCTACAATATGTGTTATGTTAATGCTGGATTTTTTCAAAGTGTTAATTAATGATTATATATTATGTACTTACATATAGTAATATATATAAAAATTGTATAAACATAATAATTCATCATTTTTCAAATTATTAAACCAAACCCTAAGCTTGTGAGAAAATTTCAATATTATAGTGCATGCTTTCTCCATTAATGGCTAAACATGGATCTTGAACTTGGGATTGCTAATACCAGACATTTTGCTTGATTTCCTTTGAGGCAATAAAAAAGAAACAGGAAAGTAAGTGATTTGGCTTTTCCTCTGCAAAGAAGATAGATACCTATTTTTATGGAGGATGCAACGCTATCATAATAGTATTATAGCGGTAACCTATAATACTATGTTTTTGGTAACTCGGAGAGGAAATCAGAAGCAGTAGAGGCCATGAATTAAATTTCTGTGGTAAGTAATGATAAATTTCAGTGAGTTTTCTTTGACATTTGCTAAACCCTTGATGAAGTTTTTTTTCACCAGCCTCGGTAAAATTTAATAGGCTTGAAACTAGAGATGGAATGAAAAATAAGTCTAAAATGGCCTCGTATAACAAATGTAACTCCGTCACCCCAATTAGAATCGCCGGGTTGCTGATTTCATATATTGATAATAACTAATTTGTATTTTATTGTTAGCAGCGGAAAATGAGGTGAAATCAGTGGAATTTGTCCTAGGGTTTACTGTGTTCGAGAGAGAAGAAGCGAGCTTTAATTCATGTGTTAAAAAATTAAAAAATATACATTGTGTTCTGTATCAGGCCTATTAGGTCTCATTATATGTGACCCGTCCCAACTATATAAATATGAAAAAAAGGAATAATTACGAGGTAATATGGGCCTGGCCCAATACAAATAAAAATGGTCTAATGTATGGGCCTAGCTAATCCGGACTGGGGTCAATATTTCCAACACCCTCCTTCAAGTTGGAGGGTGACAAATGTAAGATAGTTTGTTATTCATAAGTTGGGAAGTGTGATTGTTCCCATAGAAAAATCAATTTATTTGAATTTTAAATTCAAAATTCGAATAAATAGTTATGTCTATTATTAAAGGGTCTGTCCAGATATGTCTGTTTGGAAAACAAGACATATTTTCTGAAAAGGTCAGTTGGTTGCCTATAAATACACAAGAATTTCCAACGGAGTGGTATAGAAAATCATAAGTATTATTGCAGGCTTTGTTGTATCCTGAAGAAAATCGTTTTGTATTTCCCTAAATTCGTATACAGGCGATAACTCTTTAAGGACAGTCGATTTTCACGCCTCAAAGTAATTTTTGTTATTATTTTCTAACAATCTTAAAGAGTTATTCTGCTATGTAAAAAATGATGTTTGTTGTTGAGAATTCGAAGGAGTTCATCAAACTTGATCGCTTTGATGAAACGAACTTTACCCGCTGGGAAGACAAGATGATATTCTTGTTGTCTGCTCTCAATATCTACTGTGATTGATTCTGCCTTGCCTGCGATGCCTGAGCCCACATCACAAGATTTTGATGCAGTCAAGGAAGAAAGGAAGAAATGAGAACATGATGAACTGTTGTGTCGCGATCATATTCCGAATACCTTGACAGATCGACTATATGATCTCTACTGCAATCTTAAGTCTCCAAGGGAGATTTGGATTGCTCTATAAACTGCATATCAGAATGAAAAATGAGTTATCGATAAATTCCTTGCCTTGCAGTATTTGAATTTAAAATATTTGATACTAGGCCTATAACGGATCATATTCATGAACTGCAAATCTTAGTATAGAAAATAAGTGATCTTGAAGTTAAAATTCTTGATGCACTTCAAATAGGTGTTATTCTTTCGAAATTGTCATTCCTCCTGGAATGACTATAGAAAGAAAATCCTACATTCAATGGATAAAATGACTGTGGAACAATTTATTACTCACATTCAAATTGAAAGTGAGACTCGTGCTCGTGGTGCTATTAGTCAGTCTCGAGTTCCGCAATCAATTTTGTTAGTCAGAATGGTTCAGGAAGTGGGAACAAAAATCTAAAGTTTCCAAAAAGTCTTCTTTTAAAAAGAGAAAGAACTTTAGTTGTCATCACTGTGGGAAGAAAAGCCATATGATTTGGGATTGTAGATATAGAAAGGAAGGAATAAATTTTAATACAGGCAATAGTGAAAAGCCTGGAAAGATTGAAAAATCTGAAAATTCTGAAAAAGCAAACATAGTGGAAAATTCTGCCTAAGGACTGGTTGCCATGGTTTTCGCAATGCAAATTGGTATGGTCACCGAATTGAATATGGCTACCGCTGCTACAAATACACAAGACCGGTAGCTAAATTCGAGTCACCAAAAATTCGCGAGACTGCGCATGCAGCCCCTATGGGACCCTACTTGGTCGGTGGCTGACCTTCACCGATTTTTATCTCGTCTTTGGGATGAGATTTGTCAATTTTTCCACCTCCTTCCATCCTCACACTCTCCATACCCTCCCACAAAATTCCCCCAAGGATCCAAAAAAATACCCCATAATCTAACATCAAGGTTAGCCAAAGATGAAGAATAACTTCTCTATGGTGTTGTGATGTGAATAAGGATGATGGTGAGCTAATTTAAGCTTAGGATTCGAATTTTATATACTTCCTATGGTATGTTTGACATTATTTTGATTGTGTTTAAGGCTAATTACATGTTGGTTATAGTGTTGGAGTGAAAGATTACAAGATAGCACTTGAAAGGGAAAGAGATGTTATCTTTTGTTGGGTTATATATATATATATATATATATATATATATATATATATATATATATATATATATTGTTGTTATGGATGGAATTGAGGAAAATAACTTGATTATTGTATGGTTTCTATCGTTTTGCATGTATATATGTTTATCAAGTGAATTGATGAAAGAAACATATGAAACTTGAGATTGGAAGTGAAGATTAGCTTAGGTCACTTCTATGGTATTGTATTGCCATTGAGGGCTGTTGTAAGCTAAATATAACTTGGAATTTGACTTGAAGCTACTATAGGGGGTAAGCATATTGTGTTTTTGCATGTACTTAAGATTATCTTGATGTTGATTAAGTTAAATGGATGGACTAGACATGAACTAATGAATAAAGTTGCTAATAGAGGATAGTTGGAGTTGTGGATTATTTTCGTTGTTATAAATAAATGGTATAAGGCTGAAATTATTGATGAATGACTTCATTATCATGTTAATGATATTGTTAAGTTAAAGTAACAAGTCAATATTGTGAACACCCAATTTTTGCCCCACATGAAAATTACTTCTAAAAAATAATCAGAAATAATTTTTAATGAATTTTAGGAACTTTTCTTTATTTAGTTGCATTTCATGCATGTTAATACCTTAAAATTATAGAAAAAATCATAAAAAAGTTATCACATTTTTCATTTCGTGCCACTTTAGATTTAAACTTCATTTTTAGGATTTAGTTACATTATTAAATGCATCTTCTAAAAATTAAAATTGCATTCGTAGGTTAATTAATTAATTAGTTGCATTGGTCCATCATTAGATAAAATAAATACATAGGCTATGCAAGAAATAGATTTAAATTAAATTTGAGTCTAAAGTGGCTAATTCTGCAAAAGCATAAAAAGATGAGAAGGTTGTTAAGGCTAAATTCGGAATGAGCCAATTTTCATGGCCCAATTTCCTCCTAATCCAAAATAGCCCAAAATTTCTGTAGCCCATTCCCTAATCAACCCAAAACCCCTCTATTTAGAACCCCTCTCCTAAAAAATCTAGGGGATCAGATCCATCATCCATATCAGAAGAGGAGTGTCGTTTTCCCCTCGCCTGTTACTTCCTCACCCTCTCATCTCCAACACAAACGTGAGAAACCAACCCCAAAGAAAAATTTCATCCTTCATGCACCTCTCTCTCTTCAAAGATCAAGCAACCGCCTCCTCTAGCCGTCGACCTCCCTAGCCGGAAAGCCGTCCCTGTCGCACCCTCTTCACCGTACACACGAGCAGTGTCATCCCCTCTTCTGCTTTACCTCTTCACCTCTCTAAGCCGTCGTCAACCCCCACCCCTGCTTCACCAAGATCAGCCAAAAACCAGTCCAAAACAGCTCGCAAAAATCAGCTGAAAACACAGCTGAAAAACAACCACGATACCAGCCTCAAATTGCAGCAAATCTTACTGCGAAACAGATCCAAAAATGACTCTGAAATCCTTCCGTTAAGCCAGCCACACACCATGAAAAAGTATCTCATCTCCTCTTAGAGACAACGCCGGAATCCAGCGAGAAAATCGGAATCCTCACTCATGCATACACACACAAACGAAGCTGAAAACCAAAAGCGAAAAAATAAACAAAAAGGGGAAGATGCAAAATCTTCATTAATTCCTGCCTTTGTTTGTAACTTTCTGAGTTAAACAAAAGAAGAAAAAAAAGCTGTTTGGCCGTCGCTGAGATAGAAAACAGCAGAAAAATCGGACAGAAGATCGAGAGAAAACTGAGGTTCTGTTGCTCTCGTTCGGAGTTGATTTTGCTGTGGATTGCTGCGTTTTGCTCGTTGAATCTGCTGCTGGTTGGTTCCGGTTTTCTCTCTTTTGTTGTTGCAGTTGTTGAGGTATTTTATCTCAATTCAAGAATGTAATTAACTGATAGTTTGTTCTTATAATTTTTGTTCAAACGTTGATTGGATGGACTTTTTGTTGCTGCTTGTTCTGTCAATGGGAGCTTCAAAAGTTTTCTGGTGCATATAGCTATACAGTAAGAATAGCTATTTGGATGATTGTTTCTATTTGGTTGTGCTCTATTTCATTCACGTGCACACACTCATTTATATGAGTTAATTATCTTTTGAAGAGTTAGTGTTTTTAATCTTGTATCATACTTTGTGAAATACGTTTTTGAAAGTTGGATTTGCTGATTAATGGTGTATATTAACTTGAAGTGGTGAGAGGTTCATATCTTGGGTTTGAGTGATTCATGTGTTTATTTATGAGCTTTTATCATATACAGTAGCACAACATATCTCAAAGATTTCAATACTTATATGCAGCTCATTATGGAGTAATCTTCTAATCTTATGATCAAGTCGCGTCGCTCTTTGTTCTGCATCCATTGTTGTTAGCTAACAGTTGAAGATGTGCATATCAACTGCTTGATAGAAGTCCTAAGTGACTCCTTTAAGTTAGTTTAAAATTGTTTGATGATTAAGTGGCTGATACAACTATGCTTGACTAGTTTATGTTTAAGCAATTTGATTCATGACCTAGTATTGACCGTGTTTTACTTTAAAATTAATTCTGTTACATATACTTTCTATGACTAGATTTTCAATGAACTTCATTATGTGGTGGTGCATTTATGTCGATAGTTTGGAGAAATTAGTTCTTTTGGATAATTATCTTTGTGTTTTGGTATTGTAGCCTCTTCTGTCACGTTTTTTTATTTGTTTTTGTTCTTATCTCAAATGTTAAGATTAGCCAGTATTAACTTATTAATATAAAATTAGAGACAAGAAGGAGTTATGTTATTGTATGGAGGAATTTGATAATCTCTCTATCGAGCTGTAAGATTTGAGTAACTTAAAATGTTAGAGCAAATTCTTCAACTCATTTTTTAAGCAGCTTCTGATTCAATTGATAAATTATGACAAATCTTGTTTCTTAAACTTGATATATGAAACTTTCGATATAATTGTCAGTTAGGATAGTTTAATATTAAGTTAGTAAATCTTGAGTGTGATAGTGAGAGTCTTAGCTTTGACATAATAGAAAATTAACAAAACCGGGCCAGATTTCAATACGACCCAATTCCTGTTTTTTAGGTTAATAAACTTAGTCTTAGAAGACTTTGAACAAACTTATACCTTGTAGTCCAAGAATATCTCTTTTAGACTAGTATTACAAACAACTTTAAAAAAAATAAATGAATAATAGCTTTGCTTCAAATAAGCAACTAAACCATCATGACCATAGTCGTGATTATATAGTCTACATTCGGGAATGACAACTCATGCCCCCGACCTTCAACTCCGAACATTAATAAAATGTATATAGCAACCACGGGTGCATTTCATGTGACGTGTTTGCCGTGTGCTCAAAAACAACAAGTGCATGCCATCGTGACTTGTCTAAGATAAATCCATAAACATCCTAATTGATCCTAAAACTAAAATGCTCCTTCAAATAGAAAACATAAAGAATAATCAAACATCGCCTCAAATAGGCACTATAAAACCATCACGACCATAGTCTTGACTACGTAATCTACACTCGGGTGCGACAACTCATGTCCCCGTCTTCAACTTCTAATAATAATTAAAATAAAGATGTCGTAAATCACGGGTGCATTTCATGTGGCGCGGTTTACAACGTGTACCAAAATGGCAAGTTTACGATATCGTGACTTGTTCCAAAATAATTCCATTAATAATTAAAAGTAATATAAAGGCTAAAAAGCACAATAGGTTTAAAATATGTAAATAATTAAATAATCAAGCCAAATATTAATAGTTAAGCGACCATGCTAGAACCACGGAATTCGGGAATGCTTAACACCTTCTCCCGGGTTAACAGAATTCCTTATCTGAATTTCTGGTTCGTAGACATTTTAAACAGAGTCAAAAATTCCTCGGTTTGGGATTTCAATAAATAAACGATGTCCCGGGGAATCGTAAAAAATTCGGGTGGCAACTCTGAAATTAAATAAATATTTTCAAAACCGAATAATGTCACTTTAATTGGAAAAACTCCCTTATTACCCCTCCATTATCCCCGGGGTGAAAAAAGGATGTGTGACAAATATATAAGGGGTGATATGAGGTATACAGATTCCAATAGAAGCTTGCCGCTCGTCGTGAAGTAGTTGTGACTTCTTGTTGTTATATGGTGTCTTGTTATTGATACTTATATATTGCCGGATTGCTTTGGTTGTTTTTGTTAGTATATGGTATTGGGGGAGGCCCTTTTTACAGGGGAGATGCTGCCGAATTTACGTAAACGAGCTACTAGCTTAAGTTACGGATTTAGCCTTTACTCAACACTGATTTTGAATCTACTTATGCTATGGTAGTTTGAGTTGAGTTGTTTGAAGAGTTGTCTTGAAAGGTATTATGGACTCAACGGGGTTAAGGTATGTTAAGGCTAAACCTTTCCTTCATTTTGGCATGATCTTATTACTACATGCTCTTGACAACGAGAGGTATATATATTCACCACCATCGAGCTATAATCGGTGGGCAGGCCCCTATTGGGCAGTATTACAGTATTTTCACCACCATCGAGCTGTAATCGGTGGGCAGGCCCATATTGGGAAACCTCTTACCAGATGGTAATTTATATACTGAGCCTACTCTGGTCGAGTGCCTATGAGTGACCCCAGACATGCCGAGATACAGAGCCTTGTATGGCCGAGTACCAATGATTGAGCCTACTACGGTAGAGCAGTTACACGTACTGAGCCTTATAGGGCCAGGCAACTATTTTACTTACTATTGAGAGAGTTGAGTCAGTATCAGCAGCCAAGCATGCCTTCAGATTATCTTTGAATCCCCGTTACTTTTAGTTATTATATTATCAGTTCAGTCTTAGCTTTCAGTTATTTTGTTGCCTTACATACTCGGTACATTATTTTGTAGTGATGTTCCTTTTGCTAGGAACGCACCATTTTATGCATGCAGGTCCTGATAGACAGCTGGAGTGGCTAACGGGCCGGGCCCGGTCCAAACGGGTCAAGTGGGCCGGGCTAAGCGAGTCCGGGCTATGCGGGCCTGAGTTATGCAGGCCCGGGCTAAACGGTCCCGGGCCAAACGGGCTATATGTGTGGAACCGGCCCCCTACGGGCCTAAGCCCACATGGGCCCGGGCTAAGAGGGTCGGGCCCGCGGGCCAAACAGGCCTAAACGGGTCCGGGCTATTTTTTTTTAATTTTTTTTATGTGAGGCAATTTCTTGTAAATCTTGTATAAGTTTATTATATAAGTGTTATTCTAGAGTTACAAAATTTTTGTTATGTAATTATATTATATTATCTAAGACAATTTATTGTAAATTATATTATATAACTATTAGATATGTTTTGTAATTCAAGTGTAAACACAAATATTCAAGGAAATGCCTTATAAATTTTATTAATAACGACATTTAAAAAAATGGCAATATCTTTCTTAGTCTTCCTCCCCCCAATGGAATGAGCACAGCTAAGGTACTAATACCACCATTAAAAGGGAAAAAAACTAATCAAGATGTGCCAAAATATAAGTTACATATTAATCTACATAGTATCCCTAACAAATTTCATAAATCCTTCAAGGTTGGGAGGAACTTCCGTTGGTGGTGGCGGAAAAGAAGCTTGTTCATCACCGCTTACGGGCGAAGCATTAGCAGCATCCTCCGAGAGTTCCTCTAGCATTTCTTCATAAGCTTCGTCTATATCCAGTTGTGATTCAGCAAGTCCAAAATTTCTTCTTTCCGAACGGATCCAATCTCTGAAGAGTACTGATTTTTCCAAGCTCTCCCTCATAGACGCTCTATGATCACCGATTTGAAGTCTCGCTTGACTGAAAGCGCTCTCCGATGCCACTGTTGAAGCTTGAATACTTAAAATATCTCGAGCCATCCTTGAAAGAACCGGAAAGTGTTTTTCTTTGTCCTTCCACCACTCCAAAACATTGAAGGTGCCGTCTGGATTCTCTGATTCAAGTCCCTGCGACAAATAAACTTGAAGCTCATTTAGTTGTGAACTATCACCAATATTATCACCTTGAGAACCCCTAAACCCCGTCCAAGAACTAAGTGATTTTAGCCCCGCAGTTCTTTTAGGAACCTGCGAGCTAGACGAGGTAGGAGTTGGAATATTTGGTCTAGCATGATCTAATGCTACTTGATAAGCATTATAAATTGTTTGAGCATTTATTTTAATTGACTCTTTTTCATCTTTAAGTGTACCATATTCCTCAACTGAAAGAGGTAAAGCATTATAAATTTGACTATACCAATAGTGAGGACCTCCTAATTTCATNAATTTTTTTTATGTAAGGCAATTTTCTTGTAAATCTTGTATAAGTGTATTATATAAGTGTTATTCTAGAGTTACAAAATTTTTGTTATGTAATTATATTATATTATCTAAGACAATTTATTGTAAATTATATTATATAACTATTAGATATGTATTGTAAATTTGTAATTCAAGTGTAAACACAAATATTCAAGGAAATGCCTTATAAATTTTATTAATAACGACATTTAAAAAAATGGCAATATCTTTCTTAGTCTTCCTCCCCCCAATGGAATGAGCACAGCTAAGGTACTAATACCACCATTAAAAGGGAGAAAAACTAATCAAGATGTGCCAAAATATAAGTTACATATTAATCTACATAGTATCCCTAACAAATTTCATAAATCCTTCAAGGTTGGGAGGAACTTCCGTTGGTGGTGGCGGAAAAGAAGCTTGTTCATCACCACTTCCGGGCGAAGCATTAGAAACATCCTCCGCAAGTTCCTCTAGCATTTCTTCATAAGCTTCGTCTATATCCAGTTGTGATTCAGCAAGTCCAAAATTTCTTCTTTCCGAACGGATCCAATCTCTGAAGAGTACTGATTTTTCCAAGCTCTCCCTCATAGACGCTCTATGATCACCGATTTGAAGTCTCGCTTGACTGAAAGCGCTCTCCGATGCCACTGTTGAAGCTTGAATACTTAAAATATCTCGAGCCATCCTTGAAAGAACCGAAAGTATTTTTCTTTGTCCTTCCACCACTCCAAAATATTGAAGGTGCCGTCTGGATTCTCTGATTCAAGTCCCCTGCGACAAATAAACTTGAAGCTCATTTAGTTGTGAACTATCACCAATATTATCACCTTGAGAACCCCTAAACCCCGTCCAAGAACTAAGTGATTTTAGCCCCGCAGTTCTTTTAGGAACCTGCGAGCTAGACGAGGTAGGAGTTGGAATATTTGGTCTAGCATGATCTAATGCTACTTGATAAGCATTATAAATTGTTTGAGCATTTATTTTAATTGACTCTTTTTCATCTTTAAGTGTACCATATTCCTCAACTGAAAGAGGTAAAGCATTATAAATTTGACTATACCAATAGTGAGGACCTCCTAATTTCATGGTAGGGTTTAACATGGCTGCAATACCATAAATAGGGGGGATAGGGAAAAAATATTTTTTAAACTTAGTTTTCATATCATAAATAGCATNGACCCGGTACTAGGGTTAACCTGAGTACCTACACTTGTCCCCTCTTGTTGAGCTTTCATTTGTTGAAATCTAATTTTAGCATCAGGGTGTTTCAATATGTGTCTACTCAAACTACCCGTACCGCCACGGTGGTCATTAAATTTATGAGACATCAACACCCCACAAGTTTTACACTTAGCCTTATTTTGATCTCTTAGTTGAGTAAAAAAATGCCAAACAAGAGATGTTTCGGCCCGTTTAGCACGTTGCCTATTAAAAGTAGGGGTTACTACAGGAGGGTCAACTGGGGCATCATTTGGATTATTATCAGTTTGGTTAACAAGAGGACTAGTAGGTGTATCATCTAAATCGGGTTGATTTTCATCTAAATCATCATTTTCCTCATCATTTTCATCGATAGTTGGATTACCATAAAGAGCATTCATATATTCATCATTTAATTGTGAACCTGGTGTAAGATCATGTATAAACTGACTATCAATAAATTGAAAACAAGGGTTATCACTATCAAGAATAATGGGTGGGGGAGGACGGGTAACAGATCTACGTTGGGGAGCCGGGGGAGGAGTAGTAGCTTGGCCACTAGATTCACCGACTTTAGATTTTCCCTTACCACTTGTCACACCTCCTTTCTTATACGCCCCAAGGATTATAATTATACAAACTAAAACAAACAAAACTATAATATTAAAACTTATGAGTTGGAACGAGTTTACCGAATTGACGAACAACTTCTTGAAAATTGTATAATGTTGAAGACTTGAATACTTCAATTCACCAACTTCACA
>ML414323.1:10158-53896 GCA_005239525.1 Nicotiana knightiana | reverse complement strand
TAGACTATCTCTGAAGGAGAAACACAAAAATTGTGAGCAGATAATAGTGGAGGCATACCTCTTACGTTTTGGTGAGTCCCTGTTTGCGACCTGGATGGACCATCTCCATGGGGGAGGGGGGGTTGGTATGATGACAGTTCTAACGTACGGCTGGTGTCTTTCGCGGTTGAGGCACGGACCTACATGATCCCTTCTGTTATCATTTCTGCGGTCTTTTCTTGACTCCATCTGGACCAACGTCAAACGCTGGGTTGGTCCGTTGAGTTCGTCCTCATCCGCTCTCACCTCGGCACAATAGACATTGTGTATTTCTTTCCAAGTGGTGGGGGGGGGGGTACTTCATGAGCCAGCTCAACAGTTTTCTGGTCGCCTTCGAACCGCTCCTGTTCAGCCCATTTTGGAAAGCTGCTACCGCCATTCCCTCTGATACATTTGGAGGAGTCTTTCTCACTCGGTTGAACAGGGCGAGGAAGTCCATGAGCCCTTCGCTGGGTGACTGTTTAATGAAGAATATATCATTCACCCTTGCTTCTGCTTTCTTGGCCCCGGCATGGACGGTGAAGAACTTGTCGGCCATCTCCTTAAATATTTCTATGGATCGTGCTGGCAGCTGTGAATACCATGTCAGTGCTGCCCCGGTTAGGGTTTCACCGAACTTTTTCAGCAGTATAGATGATACTTGTTCTTTAGCGAGGCCGTTGCCTTTCAGTGCCGTGACGTAGTGGATGATGTGATCTTCAGGGTCTGTTGTCCCTTCATATATCTTCAAGTATGGCGGCATCTTGAACGTTTTAGGTATAACATGTGGTGCGGCCTCGTTGCTATATGGTTGTTCCACAAACCGGCCAACATCCTGTTTTGGTAGAAGCTTTGGGGTTCCCGATATCTTATCTACCCTTTCCTGGTGCTCCCTCATTTGGTCGTGGAGTGCTTTGTTCTCGTTCTCCATCTCCTCCATTTTTCGTAGAATAGCAGCGAGGGCGTCATTACCTGCATCATTAACAGTGTTAGTGATACCTGTTAAATGAGAGGAGACGTGTTGCTCATTGGTTGTTGTTGTTATGTCGATTCGCGCGTCCTCCCCGCTCGCCCTTTGGGCGGGTTTGTCGAGTATACTAGTCAGTGTACTCGTTAGCCATGCTTCTAGTAGTTTTATCACTGCTGGTGGTGCTTCGTCCATCGTGGACGTAGATGCTCCTTTTCCTTGGGAGGTAGTAACGCTGCATGAGGGAGGAGTGAACCACTTCGCCTAGGAGAAGCGCTTGGTGTCACGTTCTCCTCGTCTTCTCCTTTAACCTCATTGATGGTGTTTAGGAGATTAGCAGTAAGGCCTGCCACTGCTTTCAATCTTTCTTCTCTATTTTCTTCCATGTTAGACTGCGCAAGTAGGAAAAAGAAATTTCTATATTTTGCTGTTGGTGTTTTTTTTTTAGATCTAGAAAAACTATGACTTTGACTAGTTCCAAGACTGTACTAGTCGTTATCTCCATCTTTCGCTACTCGACCTCGGCCTTAATAGCTTGCTCGGCGGTTTTTTATTGTTAGGCCCTGGTCGACCTCGGCCTAATTGCCCATGTTGAGCCGCAATTCCCGCATTTGATAACCTCTCCATGCCGAATTTCCTCAGCCGGAGTTTGACCCATACAAACCTCTCTTACAAATCGACAACTAGTTATTATACAAATTGTATATTGGTATTTGCAAGCAATAGTTTTTTTATTTAATTGAAATATTCCCAAGTAAAGTTTTGTATTATATCTCAAGAGTTAAATTTTCATAAGAGTTCTTATCAGAGTGAATGTTACATGCCTTTTGCCCCATTTCTTTTACTATTTATATGAGATATTCCCAAAAATCCTAAAAAGTAAAGCAGAGAGAATAATCAATTGAATATTCCCTTTGATAGTTCCAAGACTGTACTAGTCGTTATCCCCTTTAAAAGGCAATAAATATAAATAAAAGGAAGGATTCACCCAAATATTGAATGAGGTGGATGATTCTTCCCTCTGACAACAACGTAAGACAAATGGATATGGGAATATACGAGATTTTCTCGGATCTGATGCGTGAAAAGGTAGAATAAACAACAAATCGAACCACTCTGGAAAGGTAAAGTTTTGTATTATATCTCAAGAGTCAACTTTTCATAAGAGTTCTTATCAGAGTGAATGTTACATGCCTTTTGCCCCCTTTATTTTACTATTTATATGAGATATTCTCAAAAACCCTAAAAAGTACAACAAAGAGAATATTTAACCTTTGATAGTTTCAAGATTGTACTAGCCGTTATCCCCATTCTTCGCTACTCGACCTTGGCCTTAATGACTTGCTCAACGGTTCCTTATTGTTAGGCCCTGCTCAACCTCAACCTAATAGCCGTTGTTAAACTACAATTCCCGCACTTGATAACCTCTCCACGCCGAATTCCCTCAGCCGAATTTTGACCCATACAAACATCTCTTACAGATCGACAACTAGTTATTATACAAATTGTATATTGGTATTTGCAAGCAATAATTTTTTTATTTAATTGAGTACATATATCGATTAAAATATTTTATTTTACTTATAACTTTTCTTAATACTTTTCTTTGCAATATAGAGCTGTCACAATTAATATAATTAGCTTGAAGCAAGTCTACAAAGCAGCAAGGACCTTGAAAGAAAAATTATAAGTAAAAGAAAATATTATTTAATCGAATTGTATTGCTTATTCAAGACGTACAATTTTAGGAGCCTAAAACTTGAGCTGGAGTCGCCATTGCATAAGCTTTTACTTCCATCCCAAACTTTCTTTATTTTGCATTATTTTTCGATCAGCATCGTGTACATCAACTGAACAGATTTAGTGGAATCCCATAAAGTACAATTTAGGAGGATTAATTTGTACATAAATCTTATCTCTATCTCGTAAAGATAAAGAGGGTGTTTCTGATAGATACTCGGCTCAAGGAACCAATCGACTGCATATATTCATAATTAATAAAAAATTATTATGTACATTAAACAAAAAATTTAAGCGATATGATGGAATTTTAAAAGGAATATCCAGAAGATATTGCAAAGGCCAGCATAATGTTAAACCTAGCTGTCGCATGTGAATTCGTAAAACACATCGTGACTGATTAATTAGCAATCTCTGATGACAGATAATCTTCTAAATAATTTTCGATTCGTCTATAATAATTATAACTAAATAAGCTACTATATATAAAACCTATTCAATAATGAAGATATGGAATATGGAGGATCATTTCGTCAAATTTCTTTTTTGAAGGTGATCTTTCGCATCTTGAAACTGACTGAAGTTGCCAATAGTTTGTAGTTTAATTAAGTAGAAATTAAACTTGTAGACACTTTAACCTTCTGGGTAGCTAGGAGATAACAAACCTAACGAATTTATCAAAGGATCACATAATTAATTCTCCATAAACAAGAAATTTTTCCAATTTATTTCAGTTATCTCTCTGACTTTGCGAGTTCAATAAGAAGCAGTATAGTATGTGTTACTCATGAACAAGACATTCTCATATTTTTGTGTAAATATACGAAAAAGTTCTCTACTTCTCTTATCTTTTAGTATCGATCATCTCAGTTTTCAATCATCAGGGCATTCAGAATAAAAGAAATATAAAAATAGAAGTTTTTGAACTGACTCAAATAAAAAAAGATGAAAATTAATGGAGAAATCCCTTTTAAGCATGAATTTTCTTACGTATATTTGAAAATGAAATTAAAACTGAAGTCAAGGTTGCACCAACAATTGGGAGATTTAGTTTTGTAATATGTTATAGATGAATTTTCATTTAAACAAATATTTGGGGACCTGTTTGGATTTTCGGACATGATAGTTTGGTATAAAAATAACATTTGGATCTAATAGAAGGGTCGAATAATTAACTCTGGTTCCTTCCTAGCTCTTATCCGAATAATTAACTTTACTTGTTTGGTCATTTGTCATCAAAATCTCAAGTTTGATAGTATTCTTCCTCAATTATGGTACTACTAAAGTTATCTCTTTATATCTCCTTTTGGGAATAATTTGATTTACACATGCACCTTTGAAATTCTTTGCTATGACAGAGATATTCCCTAAAGTTGTAGAAATTGCAAAAGGTTATACAAAAAAGCTGACCAACAAAAGACACGACTTAGAAGAAACACAAGAAAATCTTCATCATATAATTCTTTCAATCTTCTTAATTTAGTTCTTTAATTGTTGTATTACCAGTCATAGATAGTCCATAAACTCAAGGTTATTGATAAGGGTCGATTATTAACAAGAAGCCAGAGAGTGATGTTGTTTAACCAAAAATAAGATTCTCGGCCAAAGTCAATATCCAGAAGAAATTGAGTTACTGATAATCAAGATTTCTTCACTTTCCTAACAATTTTGGAAGAATGGATCAAGGAATAGAAATAATTGACAAAAAAAAAAAAAAAAAAAAAAAAAAAAAAAAAAAAAAAAAAAAAATTGAACTAATAATCACTCCCCAAAATTAAGGCTTAAAGCTTGGAGAATAAAGCAGAGAATAATAGAGTGGATTTCAATAATAATCGTTACTTACCATTACAGATGAGATTTCTGTCCTTATATAGGAGCATATAATTATAACGGTTCCCACACTTAATTTGGGCTCACTAATAGTATTAATTGTATAGATTGCCCGTTACCATATGTAACTATAACTGATACATTTATGACTAAAGATTCCTTGTAACTGTATTGATTTCCATTCCTTATTTACTTTAGGTTCATGTATTTTTCCTTCTTTGCAGCCTTCATTCATTTCGCTCATGTTTCTCCTTTAACAGTTGTCAGGTCCGGTTCTTTCCTCAATGTAACCCCGTGGGTATTTCTCCTGTGCCTTTTCTGCATTCTTAATTCGTCTCATTGAGAGTGCCACTGTTGATACTCAATTTTTCCCTATAATATTTTTCAAATGCATATATACCTTCAAAACTATGCATTAGCATCAATTGATATTTTTTCATAATTGTTTTACATTTTTAGGGATTTTTAATTAATTTATCCCAGTATTTTATTTATATAAATATTAAAAATTACATCACAAATGACTTTATACAATATAATGGCTTAATATTGCTATTTATATATTAGGCTTAAATTATTGCACAAATAGCCGCATTTACACTCTTTGGGTTAAAATTGCAATAACTTTGCAATTATAGCCCGTGCATGCATTATTACATTATTTCACCAAAAAGTAGCATGTTGCATTTAAAAAAAACAAATAGTGAGTAATTATTTTAAAACATTTCTATGCATGAAAATTATTTTGTAATCTGTTAATTATTTTATAAATTATTTTTTTATCAATTATTAGGGTATTTAACAAATAACCCTTCTTATTTCAGATTTAACCTTTTTGATACTAGCCCAAACCCCTTAATAAAGCTAGCGCAAACCCCTTAATAAAACTAGCCCAAACCCCTTAAAGCCCAATCTACATACCCGACCCAATAACCCCTCTTCAATCGTGGCCGTTGATCTTTTAGAACAACAGTCCACATTGACCCTTACCATATTAATCCTAACCTAATCCCTAACCCCTTTCATTCTCTTCCCCCCCCCCTCCCGTCATCATCTCCCTTAATCTCTTCATTCTCTCTCAACCCAACCAATACCCTAATCGCCGTCACCTGCAAGAAGCTCCCGTCTATGGAGTTTCCATGCACTCTCCGATCACCACTGGTCTCCTATACTCCCTGGGTCTTTGATTTCATCAGTCCTTAAGAAGATCTCAAGGAAAGCCAACCTGTATGGGTTTGAAACTTGTTTACCGGCCGGTCTCAGGCCATTTTTGTTTGTAAGTATGAATTTCCTCTTGTTTTTGGCACGAATCCATGGTTTCTTGAACGATTCTCATCACCTCTACTATTTTCTGAAAACCCTAGTTCGATACTGTCGATTCTTCTCAGATCTGTATAGATCTGAGGTGGTTCAAGTGTTATTAAATGTTTTCCTTTAAAAATTCCTTGTTCTAATTAACTATTTTAATTTTTAATCACTATTTCTAAAATAGGGTTCATCCCAAACTATTCTTCAAAGATTTTCTAACTTCTCAGTGTTTAATTAATTGTTCCTTCATCATCTTGACTAACTTTTGCATGAATGTTCAAACCCTAAACGATTATGCGTGATATATTGGTTTCTTCAATTTTGTTTCGATATTTTGGTTATTTCTGTGATGCCAGTCATATTAATTTATTCCATCTTTTGGACTTAAATGTTTTCCCTGTTAAACCCAGCGTTCTTTGGGGATTTTTTTCTAATTGATCTCTATTAATGGTTCGAACTTGCTTTTCTTGTTAAATCCTATATTTATGTGAGGTTTTACTTAGTTGATTTCTATTTAGGGAATCCGAGTGATTCTTTCCCATAAAATCAGTATTCTTTGAATATTTTACTGATTGTTTCCTATTAATGGACCTGTTAAAATCAGTGTGCTGGGATTTTACTGGTTTCTTTATTTGTGACCTGTTTCCCTATTTTTACTTGCCTTAATTAGCTATCAATACAGTTTGGGACTTCACTGATTCCTTATATGGTATGATTTTGATTTATTACCTTAATTAAACCCAGTTATGACCGTTAATTGACTATCCCCAATTAAAGGGGTATTTTCCGGACTCCCTATATGAATTGGTTATGTGATTGATTGACCGATTCTAATTGATTGAACCTTGATTTATTTTACCTTATTTATTTTACCCCCTAAGTGCTATATATACACTCTTATTCTACCTCTTAAAGGGACGGACAGTAGTTCAAACACATACAAAAAAACTTTCGCTCATCTCTCTTTCTGCTACTTGTGTTCATCGCTTGTCTAGCCGGCTGAAAGCAAGGCTACACTGTTGAATCCTGCCTACTTTACCTTTTGCTTTTTCTTCCTTAACTAGTATGCTTCTATCTCTAATGTCATTATGAAGTTCAAACCTATATGATTATCTGTTGCTCCATGATCTATGTCTCTTCTGCACTAGTTCAATTGCTTAAGTATTCAATGCTACATTCTTTCCTGTTTACTGCTTTGATCATGCATGTTTAAGTTCATTCTTCCATGTCTATTGCTTTAATCAACATGCTATTCCTGTTTAAGTTTCCAATCTGTTTATCGCTTAAACCAATATGTCTACTTTTATGTTTAGTGCCCTTATCTCTTCTGTCCACTAACTTCAATTGGCATGACTAAATCTTTGTAATTAGACCCCTGTCCTCAGCATGACTATCCCTACACTTAATCTCTGTGCTTTACTGTCTATTACTACTTTAGCATCAAGTATGGCTTTCCTGTTAAGACTCTAAATCAATAGTCTATGTTCTAATGAATGCTAAGAATTTGGTTGCTGAATGTCAATTGACCCTTGTCTGTCCTTGTTGCTCAATGCTCTCCCTTGTTTTGTGTTTCTGATTCCTGTGTTCCCAACCCCTGATCCCTATCTGTAAAATTGCATGTCTTCACCTAGAGTTAATTAACAAACTAAGTTTGAATCTAGGTGGTATTAAGCTTTGTGACTTTGCTGTGGCTTATTGAACCTTTCTTTCCTCAGAATATTTTCAAAATGTTTTTATTCTTAATATGTTTTCCCAAATTGTGTCCATTCCTAATGTATTTTTTTTCACTCCTGAATGTTTTACTCCTATACTGCTTTCCCAAAGTTATTCCAACTATGTCAAGCACTCTCACTTCTACTCTTAGATTACTTAAGTTCTGCCAATCTAGTGTGCGTACTGCCTAGGAATCCATGAGATTCCTCCGAACTCTGACACACTAAAACTGGCCTTTTTCACACTGCACATAATCACTTCCCTACTTAAAGGATCTTGGTGTGAGCATTGCCCGGGATCCCTGAGGTCCTTAGGGAACTTTGACACACCAGGACACCCTATTGGCTATGAGACTTCGACATCCTGGACTATTTTGAAGGCCTGGTATTTCCATGTTCACTTTGGGCCAATCTCAGGCTCCCTATAGCATAACTTATATTCATCATTTATGATCTTTAATAATAACCTTTGTAAACAGATATTGGGGAGACTAGTAAAGCGGAGGGATTCATATATGGATTTTTGTAGGGAAACCGGGTAGAAATCATGCTTTAGGTTTATATTGTGTTTACTTGCATTAGAAATCTTTCCTTTAGGTCTACCTTGTGTTTACTTGCATTAAAAATCATGATTTAGGCTCATATTATGTTATTCGCATTAGCAATCATGCTTTAGGGTTATGTAATGGTTACCATATTTTTAGATCACTTGGCATACTAGGCAATGCGTTATAGGCTCATTACCTCACTTGTTACAGAATTCTGCATAATTATGATCGCCTAGAAATCCTGTTATTAAGTTACTGCTGTAATTCTGCCTAATAAAAATGTACATCCTCTGTGTGCATTAGAAATCCTGTTTAGGACTGTGTTTGTATTCGCTTTAAATCATGTCTACATCACCTAAGTCAATAACCGTCCTGTCTATAAGAATGTTTAAAAGCAATTTCAGCGCCTAGGAAAGCATGTAGGATAATTGAAATCTTGCAAATTGTAAAACTATGCTTTGCTTAATTATTTGTGACTGCCCGGATTCAACAGGTTCTGAAAAATCAATAGGAAAATTGATTAGGTCTTTACCGCTTCACCTTAACATAATGTTGCACATTCTCTGTTTGTCATGCTCACCTAGATATCATGTTCTAGGACCTTTTATGAAACATCTGAAATCTTGCTATTCGAGACGTGCTAATTGCCTGTTTATTTGCGGAGGCAAACATGAGCCCCTAATTGTTGTCTTACTTTATAGTCCTGTTTGTTCTTTGTTGTCGCTTAGATTTTCCTTTTTAAACACTTTAGGAGAGTCTAGAACTGCCTAAAAATAGAGGTCTTAACACCTCCGGGACCACAAGGAAGGGATGGGTAATGCACGCTTAGAGTTCGTTTCATTAAAATCACTTATACAATCGCTAAGGGGAGGGTAATCGGGTAGTAAAAGGATATGATGACCTGTGCATTAATATCACGTGTAACCCCTCTAGTTGAGGAAGGATTACCGGGCATTGTACAGATGTGATCCTATAGGCTAAGACTTCCCTATCTTTTTACATATGTGTGCTTAGACTGCTTACCTATTAAACTTCCTTTATCTTATTTACATATGTGTGCTTAGACTGCTTATTCGTTTAATGACTAATTCACCAAGTAAGTTTGGCCGGGACCCACCATTGTGAACCTCGAGGGGTTCCTAATACCTTCTCCTCAAGGTAATTTCAAGCCCTTACCCAATCTCTGGTAATGTAGACTGGTTTCATGAGTTATTGCATTAGGTGCCCTAACGCACCTTAAATCCGTTAGGTGGCGACTCTTCAAGTCCCATACCCCTTTCCCAAAAGGAAAAGGACTTGTCCCAAAATGTGAAACCNACATGGCGACTCTGCTGGGGACTTTAGGCTTTTACCATAACAAACTTGCTTTTTGTAAATTAGTCTTAAGCATGCTTCTTTTTTGTTAATACGTGCGTACTCTTTCCCTTTCCCCTTATGTGAATTTAATTGCCCGTTTTGAGCATTTATGATTTCCTTTACTGCAGAAACTGACTTATTTTCCTTTTTTAAACGTCTTTCAATTATTAAATACCGCATTTATTATTTTCCTAACGTGCAAATATGTGACTACATGCTATTTACTGCAGCATAAATCATGCTCAACATCATATTCCACTCGTGCGTAATCAATCCTATAGCAACACTTGATGAGTGATTGCGCTATTCCTATATATCACCCTTTAAATTTGAAAAAGACTTATTTGCGGTAAAACTAGTCGATCAACAGTGCAATCGACGGTTCCGTTTCCCCCTTAAGTTTTCCGCTTGAGGGTACCAGTCTAGACCCCCATGGCAACCTTACTCTGATTATAATTTTACATGCATCATGGTCAAACCTAGCCAGGTTAGTAAGTTGTCCACATAATAACCCTTTAAGACAAACGTTATTCAAAAGTCCACCGGGGTTTCCATAATCCCAACGGATGCAACCATGTTTTGTTCATTAATTTTAGAGAACTAAATGCTAACATGCTAATCATGTATATATAAATAGTCGAATCTGGAGGGGGAAAGGGCCTAACCTTATTTGTTTTACAGAAAATGAGGCACGAGGTCCCCAGGTTCGGCATGGTCCAAAATATACCACCACTACTACTAGATTGGTGGGAAGATCTTTTCTCAAGTGACAAGAAACATGTGAAAAAGGTCCTGGGAAATTTGCCTTCTCTATTAGACATCCAGCCAAATAACATGTTGATAGAAGCTGCAACCATGTTCTGGGATCGTGAAAAATCCGTGTTTCGCTTCGGGGATATAGAAATTACCCGCTCCTAGAGGAAATCGAGGGATTTGCTGGGCTACCTTGGGACATCCCTGGTTTATTGGTACCAGAAAATCGCACTGGTAGGGGATTTCTAAAAATGATGGGTCTGAAAAATAACGTCGATTTGGAGTGCTTAAAGAAATCTTATATACCATTTGAGTACTTGTATGAGAGATACGGTCATAGCAAGTCCTACCGTATTTTCCATGATGATTTTTCCATCACTTTCTTGGGACATATTCATCGTAGAGTTTTCGTGTTCATTGTTTACTTCTTGGGTATGATAGTGTTCCCAACGAAAGGGAAAGAATTCACACCAGACTGGCAATGGTCACCAAGACTCTAATGGAAGGGATCAAGGGACAAACATACACCATAGTCCCTATGATTATAGCTGATATCTACCGGGCCTTGGACCACTGCCAGAAAGGGTCCAAACATTTCGAAGGCTGCAATTTGCTGCTGAAGTTGTGGTTAATGAAGCATCTCCAGAAGGGTCAATATCGCCAGGAGTTTCCACAAAGGGCGTGGAATGGCCATATTGCCTTGCATCACCTAAACAGATGACTTATATCCCGGACAGGTTTGCTCAACCAGAGAGTGCTAAGGAATGGATGTAGTTCTTCGACAATTTGACTGAGGATAAAGTTTAGTGGATATTTGAATGGTTCCCTACTGATGAGTTCATCACCAGGTCAAGGGACGCTCCTCACTTAGTGTTGATCCGGTTAAGGGGAATATACCCTTATGTTCCCATCAGGGTTATGAGGCAGGCATGCATGAAGCAAATCATATTGCGGGTCACAAAGATAAGTCATTTCCGGGCAGATTTTCAGGATGAAAACATCCCTTACAAAGCTCAGCATATGTGGCACTCAAAGATTATTGTGGAAAAGGATACCATCGAGCCAGACAGGTATCATGTAGGACATGCACCATTTTACCCGGCATTGTTGGAGAACAACTTAGCTGGGAAAGATGAGCCAGGAATTGGTCGGGGAAACAGGGTCATAGACGAAGATGCAGAAACCCAAGTAAAGTACAAGTTGCGCAAGAGGATTCATGAATCCGAGGCCAAACATCAGGAGATACACGAGACAGACAAGAGATTAATCAGGGAATTGAGGAAATGGATATCACCTCCAATGAAAAGGTAGAATATCTGGAACAGGGTCTGATGGATCTAGAAGGAAATATAAGAAAGAGGGTCGCTGACTGCCAGAATGTTGAAGGAAACGAGGGAGGACATATGGCAAGAGCGTACCTATTTTTGCGGAATGCGCGAACTAAGGAACCTGATTGATGGAGTCAGAAAGATCAAGCCTGGGGAAGGTCCTTCTACGACCAAGTAGATTAGATTTACCTGCTTTTTCCTAACTGTAATGAGGCCAAATGCCAGTGGTGACTTATCTTTTATTATCTTAGTATTGTGTTGGATTCATCTATTTTTCTATTAATGAAATGAGGCAATTATTGGCATCTAAGTTCTCCAAAACAACTTGTCACTAGGCCTACCTCGAGCACAACGAGGCTCCCAAAGTAGGACGCAAATTTACATTCCGCAACATGTGTTTAAATACCGCAAATACTCTTTTCAGAATTTTTACTGATTTGTCTACCTTTTGTTTTTCTTTCTTTCTTTCGATTATTCCCATTCCCCAAAGGTTGGTTCATGCATACTGGCATCATTAGCTTATCATACTAGATCTAGGGTCCCTCCACCTTCTCCTCCTCCAAGTCCACCAAAAGGCAAAGGGAAAGAAAAGATGGACGATTTGAATAACACCAGAAGAGACAACAACACACATGTTGAACATGCAGAAGCTTCTGATGGCCGAAGTACTCAGGCCCCAAATGATGTAGTATCACGACTTGAGCAAAAAGTAGTAGAACTCCAGGGTGAGCTCGAGCAGGTCCGGAGCTTAGCATACCTATCCCTCACACTCAATATCCCAGATTTCAACCATTCAAACACTCAGAATCCCGCACAACCACAAAACACACCCAACAAGCACCTACAAAATCCTCCCGCACCCCACCATTACACAACCCCTCCACAAAATCAAACTATCCTTCCACAATACCAGCAAAACACCTACCATACTCCACAAAATGCCCCACAAATCATTCCCGAACCCCAGAACTCCAATGATCACCATTATACCCCAAACTCCCGGTCACCAAAACAACCCTATATACGTGGAAACCCTGCCTCACTCTACTCTGCCCGTATCCTATACACCAAAATCCTCTGAGAAGGACCTGCTCATTAAGAACCTGGCTGAAGAGCTCTAGAAGTTGGCAAGTCGGGTTCAAGGCGTCGAAGGAAGCAAAGGGATAGAAGGTCTGAACTATGAAGACCTATGAATACATCCAGATGTAGAACTACCGGAGAATTACAAACCTCCCAAGTTAGAAATGATTGACGGAACAGGTGATCCCAAGGTTCACTTGAGGACTTATTGCGACAAGCTTGTAGGGGTCGGAAAGGATGAAAGGATCCGAATGAAGCTTTTCATGAGGAGTATTACAGGAGATGCTTTATCCTAGTACATCAGCCAGAATCCCAAGAAGTGGGCCAACTAGGTGAGTATGGCATCTGACTTCATGGAAAGATTCAGTTTTAACACAGAGAATGCGCCGGATGTCTTCTACATTCAGAACTTAAAGAAGAAGCCCACTGAGACCTTCCGCGAGTATGCCACTCGTTGGAGGTCAGAAGCAACCAAAGTCAAGCCGACATTGGACAAGGAATAGATGAACATATTCTTCATCAGAGCACAGGATCCGCAGTACGATGAAAGATTGATGGTTATTGTAAACAACAAGTTCTTCGATATCATCAAACTCGGAGAAAGGATTGAAGAGGGCATTAAAAGCGGTATGGTAACAAAATTTGAGGAATTGCAGGACACAAATAAAGCACTGCAGTCAGGGGGTATATCAAAGAAGAAAGATGCCGGAACAGTATTGGTCGCCCAAGGACCCAAAACTGCACTTGTATATCAAACCTCCTCACTTACATACCAAGCACCTCCACCCACATATAAACCATCACCTCTCATATATTCCCAACTAGCCACTACTTATCACACATATAACCCTCTCACTTTCAGTCACCACCAACTTGCCCAAACTACCCAAGACCTCGGCCTAACTTTGACCGCAAACCCCCTAAATAATACACTGCCATTGCCAAACCCATAGACCAGCTGTATGAAAGGTTGAAGGCTACTGGGTACAAATACAACCACCAGTGAAGGTTGAGGTAGCTGCATCATTTCCATTTGAAGTTGAGATAGCACCCCCCGCAGTTGCGCATTCGAAGTGGAAGTAGCCACAACTTTCACAGTGACAATGTCAACCACACCACCTTTCGACACCAAGGTTGTACCCTAGGATTATGTGGCCGAAGCTAGAAGAAGAGGAAATATCAAAATAGAATAACCCGGCGCTGCGCAAGGAATGACCAAAACGGGAAGAGTCTATACACTCGAGCATTTGGGAGAATCCAGTAAGCAGGCTTCTAACAGACCGCCCGTTATTGAAACAGCCTCGGATGATCTTTGGAGGAAAGTGAAAGAAATGGAGTGTTCAGTCACCGATCATTTGAACAAGACTCCTGCTCAGATATCTATCATGTCACTGCTACAGAATTCAGAAGTGCACAGGAATGCTCTCTTAAAGGTGTTAAGTGAGGCATATATACCTAACAACACCACTGGCGGAGAAATGGCCAATATGGTAGGACAGGTGCTGGAAAGTCACAAAATCACCTTCCAAGAGGACGAGCTGCTGCCCGAGGGTTTGAATCATAACAGGGCACTGCATATTACTGTGCAATGTGAGGAAAATTTCATTTCCATAATTCTGATAGATGGGGGATCCAGTCTCAATATTTGCCCATTGACAACACTGAAGAGGTTGGGCAAAGGCCTGTATGAGATACGAGAAGGTACTATGAATATGAAGGCATTTGACGGGTCTCAGAGAGCTACCATTGGAGAGATCAATCTTTGTCTACAGATGGGGCCTACATGGTTTGATGTCGAGTTCCATGTGTTGGATATATCTGCATCCTATAATCTATTGTTGGAACGGCCATGGATACACGTCGCTGGGGCTGTGGCATCAACTTTGCCTCAGGAAGTGAAGTTTGAATGGAACCATCAAGAGGTGATTATACATAGAGATGGAAGAAACCCCATTTACAACCGTCAGACTATCCGGTGGTTGAGAATAGAAGAAGGCTCGGTGGAGAAACTTATCATCACATCGAGCGGGTCAATGCGATCGAGAAAGATAAATGGTGGAGCAGCAAAATAGAAAGTATAATAGCGTGGAGAGGATATGAATCCGACAAGGGTCTTGGCAAAAACCTTCAGGGTATCTCCAAGACAATAGAATTGAAACATCATGGTACAACCTTTGGGCTAGGGTATCAGTACACCTGGCAAGAATACAATGACTGGTCACCACCGTGGCGTGGTTCGTACTATCCACTTGAGTAGCCTGTACCACACCTGAGTCAGACTTTCCAGCAGACCGACGTCATATGGGGATCAGAGGAGGAGGAAGCACTGGCAACTTTAAGGAACTTGTTCCTGGAGGATGAGGACATGGACTGTTGTATAATTTCTGAGGAGGAGGAGGAAGGCCCTCCATCCGAGCTGTGGACAAAGGATCATTCCTCAAGAATTGGACTGTCAGACCATCCAGGGCCCGACGAGTCCCGAGGGAGCATGGCTGGACAACATTGTTTATTTTGTTGTTTTCTAAGAAAATGATTTCCCTTTTTGCATTTGTTTTAAGTAAAATCTCCAGCGTTCCAAAAATGTTGTTTAAATTATTGAAAATCGCTTTTATGTTTCAATGGATCGATATTTATTATTACCATTTTCTCTCATATCTTTATCTATACATCATTACTATTTCCTGGCTTGATGAACCAACAACTGTGACATGTAGTGAGGCAACACAACAAAAAGATAGTGATTCAGAAGAAGAGGATGTCATACCCCAGGAAATCATCAGGGAAGTAGAGGATTTTGAGAACAAGCCCAAGTCAAACCTGGACGAAACTGAGATAATCAACTTAGGAGATTCTGAAACTATCAAGGAGACCCGCATCAACATTCACTTATCACCATCAGAAAAAGAAGAGTACACACAGTTCCTGAAAGAGTATTAGGACATCTTTGCATGGTCATACGATGATATGACCAGGTTAAGTACATCTATTGTGGCTCACAAGTTTCCCACAAACCCAATGGCTCCGCCAGTAAGGCAGAAACTCAGGAAATTCAAGCCTGATATGAGTATGAAAATCAAAGAGGAGGTCACCAAGCAAATCAAGGCCAAGGTCCTCAGCGTGGTTGAATACCCAACTTGGTTAGCCAACATCGTGCTAGTTCTGAAGAAGGATGGGAAGGTTAGAATTTGTGTTGATTATCGGGATCTCAACAGAGCCAGTCCAAAGGATGATTTCCCACTTCCAAACATACACATTTTAATAGACAATTATGCCAGAAATGAACTCCAGTACTTTGTAGATTGTTTCGCCGGTTACCATCAGATTTGGATGGATGAGGAAGACGCTGAGAAAACCGCTTTCATTACACCATGGGGAATATACTGTTATAAAATGATGTCATTCGGTCTAAAGAATGTTGGGGCCACCTACATGAGGGCTATGACTACCATTTTTCACAACATGATACATAAGGAGATCGAGGTGGATGTGGACGACGTCATCATCAAGTCCAAGAAAGCCACAGATCATATAGCAGATTTGAGGAAGTTCTTCGACAGACTGCGGAAGTACAACCTGAAATTAAACCCTGCAAAGTGTGCATTCGGGGTCCTTGCCGGAAAGTTACTAGGGTTCAATGTCAGCCGCCGAGGGATAGAATTTGATCCTTCAAAAGTCAAAGACATCCAGGAGATGCCACCACCGAAGAGTAAGAAAGATGTAATGAGTTTTCTAGGACGGCTAAACTACATCAGATGGTTCATATCCTGGTCCACATTTATATGTGAGCCAATTTTCAAGATGTTGAAGAAAGATACTGCAACTAGCTGGACTGAGGATTTTCAAAGGGCATTCGACAAGATCAAGGAGTGCCTATAAAAACCACCAGTTTTGGTCCCGCAAAAGCCAGGCAGACCTTTGCTACTCTATCTCGCAGTGTTAGATGGAGCCTTCAGCTGCGTTCTGGGGCAACACGACGAGACAGGGAGAAAGGAACAAGCTATCTGTTACCTGAGTAAGAAATTCACTCCATATGAAGCGTGGTACTCTCTATTGGAACATACCTGTTGCGCCTTGACCTGGATAGCTCAAAAGCTGAGGCATTACTTCTGTGCTTACACAACATACCTCATATCAAGGATGGATCCCCTGAAATATATCTTTCAGAAACCCATGCCCACTGGCAAACTGGCTAAGTGGCAAATACTCTTGAGTGAGTTCGACATTGTTTATGTAACTCAAAAAGCAGTCAAGGGACAGGCACTGGCCGATCATCTTACTAAGAACCCTGTGGAAGGAGAATACGAACCCCTGAAAACGTATTTTCCCGATGAAGAGGTGTTATTCATAGGAGAGGATATTGCTGAATCCTACGACGGTTAGAGGATGTTTTTTGACGGAGCGGAAAATTTCAAAGGAGTCGGCATTGGAGCTGTCTTGGTATCGGAAACTGGCCAACATTATCCGGTATCTGCTAAACTCAGATTTCCATGCACCAACAATATGGAAGAGTATGACGCTTGCGTCCTAGGACTCAACATGGCCATTAACATGAATATTCAAGAGCTATTGGTAATCGGCAATTCAGATTTGCTTGTGCACCAGGTACAAGGAGAATGGGCCACCAATAATTCCAAGATATTGCCATATCTGCACCATGTGCAGGAATTGAGAAAGAGGTTCACGAAGATAGAGTTTCGGCATGTTCCTAGGTTTCAGAACGAGTTGGCCACTTTTTCATCAATGATACAACATCCAGACAAAAACATCATTGATCCTATCCTAGTAAGGATCCATAGCCAGCCGGCATATTGTGCCCATGTTGAAGAAGATATAGATGGAAAGCCCTAGTTCCACGACATCAAGGAATATTTGGAAAAAAGGGAATACCGGGAGCATGCAAATCATACTCATAAGCGTACGCTTCGGAGGTTGTCCAAAAATTTCTTCCAAAGGGGAGGAACCCTGTTCAGAAGAACTACTGATTTGGGATTACTGAGATGTGTCGATGCAAGGGAAGCTTCTAAACTACTTGCGGAGATACGTGATGGGACCTGCGGCCCGCACATGAATGGCTTCGTCTTGGCCAAAAAGATACTTAGATCCGGTTATTTCTGGATGACCATGGAGACAGATTGCATCCAGTATGTCCGAAAATGCTACCAATGTCAAGTACATGCAGATATGATAAAAGTTCCGCCAAATGAGCTCAATGCAACAAGCTTACCTTGGCATTCGCCGCCTGGGGAATGGATGTCATTTGTCCAATTGAGCCCACCTCCTCAAATGGGCACCGATTCATCTTGGTAACTATTGATTACTTCACCAAATGGGTTGAAGCAGCATCTTACAAGGCAGTGACTAAGAAATTCATGACAGATTTTGTTCGCGACCGGATTGTTTGTCAGTTTGGAGTTCCAAAATCAATCATCACTGACAATGCCTCCAATCTCAACAACGATCTGATGAGGGCCATGTGTGAGACTTTCAAAATCTAGCACAAAAATTCCACAGCCTATAGACCTCAGATGAACGGAGTTGTAGAAGCTGCTAACAAGAACATCAAGAAGATATTGACAAATATGGTAGGAAATCACAAACAGTGGCACGAGAAGCTTCCATTCGCTTTATTAGGATACTGTACCACAGTCCGCACATCAATCGGGGTAACTCCCTACTTACTGGTTTATGGTACTGAAGCTGTTATTCCCGCCGAAGTGGAGATTCCTTCCTTGAGGATCATACAAGAAGCTGAGCTCATCGATGCAGAATGGATAAGGAACCATTATGAGCACCTAGCCCTCATAGACGGAAAAAATGATGAATGCGGCATGTCATGGGAAACTTTATCAAAGCAGTATGTCCAGAGCCTTCAATAAAAGAGTCAAGCCAAGAAAGTTCACATCGGGGCAGCTGGTGTTGAAGAAGATCTTTCCACATCAGGATGAAGCCAAATGGAATTTCTCTCCCAATTGGCAAGTTCCTTACATGGTTCACATAGTATTGACAGGAGGAGCCCTTATATTTGCAGAAATGGACGGAGAAGTCTGGCCAAAACCGATCAATTCAGATGCATTCAAGCGATACTATGTGTAATTGTTTATGTTTCCGCAAATGATGTAAATTGAACTACGCTCGATCTGATTCCCGTTTAAGAGAGGATACGTAGGCAGCCTTATGGGTTCGGTCACAATTCAATAAATTTTTATTTTCTCCACCATCAGAAACTAGGGCAGAATTTTGAGGAGGACCCTCAAAATTTTGAAGAAAGTTCAGCGGATCGTAGCATATCCGGCGGTCAGCAATGTTTATCCATCTAACTAGGGTAGAATTTTAAGGGGGACCCTCAAAATTCTACGGCAGGAGAAATCGCAATGTCTCGGATCGTGTTACAGTCACTGGTTTATATAACTTGTAACGACCCGACCGGTCGTTTTGAGCTCTAGCACGTCGTCACCGGTTTGAAGTCATGAGCAGCTCCACTTCAGGCACTATAACTCGTAGGCGTGGTCGGAGTTGAATTTCGGGAAGTTCGGAGCCAAATTTGAAAGAAAATTCTCATTTTAGAAGCCTTAAGTTGGAGAAACTGACTAAGATTGGAATTTTGAGTAAACGACCTCCGAATCAGGATTTGAAGGTTCTTGCAGGTTCGTATGATAATTTCAGACTTGGGCGTATGTCCGGATCGGGATTTGATAACCCGGGAGCGTTTTGGCATATATAGCGGAAGTCAACATTTTTGAAGAAATTTCCTAAGTTTGGCTTGAAGCGCATTTCAGTAATATTGATGTCTGTTTGGGATTATGAGCCTGGGAATAGCTTCGTATGGTGATTCTGGAGTTGGGAGCGCGATCGGAAGTGAATTCAGATGTACGTAGGTCATTTTGAAGTCATTTAGCTAAAGATAGAAACTTAAAGGTTCTTGAGAAATTTGACCGGAAGTGGAAATTTTGATATCAAGGTCGGAATGTGATTCCAGAAGTTGGAGCAGGTACGTAATGTCGAATATGACTTGTGTGCAAAATTTGGGGTCAAACGGACGTGATTTGATAGGTTTCGGCATCGGATGTGGAAGTTTGAAATTTCAAAGTTCATAAAGTTTGGATTTGGGTGTGATTCGTGGTTTCGGCGTTGTTTGATGTGATTTGAGGCCTCGAGAAAGTCCGTGGGATGTTATGGGACTGAGTCGTGTGATTGGACGGGGTCCCGGGGGCCTCGAGTGTGTTTCGGGGTGAGTTCGGATCATTTTTCCTCTATTTTGCTGCTACTATTTTCTGGTGTCACTGATGTGCTATGTGATCGCGGTCCATGGTGTGTGATCGCGGAGAAGAAAAATTGAAGGGCGATATTTTTAGCTTATGCTATCGCAGGAGTTGGTGTGCGATCGCGAAGAAGACCAGGGGGCTGCTGGGATGGCCTGTGAGAACGCAATGGGAGAGCTGCGATCGCGGAGGAGGAAATTTGGAGGGATATGGGAATGGCTTGTGCGATCGCATGGATGAGAGTGCAATCGTGTAGGGCAAATCATGGGAGGCAGGAGGTTGGCTTGTGCGATCGCAGTTTAAGATGTGCGATCGCATTGAAGGTTTGTCTGGGCAGTGAAGTATTTTAAATGGGATTTTGGCCATTTCTTCATTCTTTCACTTGGTGTGGGAGATTTTTGGAGAGCTTCAAGAGGAGAATTCCGTCATCTATGTCAAGGTAAGTTGTTTCTACTCATTCCAAGTTAAATACAAGGTTTATGCATGGATTTGAACATGAAAAATTGTGGAAAAATTGGGAATTTTTGAAGAAAACCTAGAAATTTGTATATTGGAGTTTTACCACAAATTTGAGCATGAAAATAAGGGTAAATTGTGTGTTTGAGTTAGTAAGACTACGGGTAGGATATATCTTCGAGAAATTTCGAAACCCGGGCACGTGGGCTCGAGGGCATTATGGTCAATTCCTTAAGCGGAGATGGGAGTTTATATAATCTGAATTGTTAACAAATATTAGAGTATATTTTCATTAGTTTGTCGTTATTTGGATAGTTTTGAGGCGTCGTGCGTCCATTGGAGTCGTCAGAAGGGCTTGGAAGTCGGTTATGGAATTTCGGAGCGAGGTAAGTCTCCTTTCTAACTTTGTGAGAGGGGAATTGTCCCCCTAGGTGAACTAATTAAATAGGTGTTTACTATTTGTGGGGGCTACGTATGCACGAAGTGACGAGGGTCCGTGCGTAGCTACTGTTATGCTTATGTCTGGATAGTCTAGAACCCACTAGCATGCCTTACGTGTTATACATGTGGTCCTGCCAATAATATTAGACTGAACATGCTATTGAATTTTGTTATTTATTTCCTATGAAGGCTAGAGTGTGCCTTTCTTATTCATTTGGAAAGAGAATTGACTCCTCTGTGGATAATTGTATTCCTGATAAGGTGATATTATTAAACTTGGCAAATGAATTTCGAGAAAAGATTTAAATACTATTTTTGCGACTTTTAAAGGAGAAAATTTGTCATTTACTTGAGTATTCGATTTCCCGATGTTGTCGGGGTGAACTGTTGATTGTGCATGACTGCATGTGACCGCTTCACAATTTACATTCCGCGAGGGGAGTGTGATTTCCCGCACTCTCATGGGAGCGGGTCGTACGTCGCACAGAGGATTGAAAGATGCACTTATGGTTCAGGCCGTTCGACCCTCGGCAGTACATAGATATGATTATTTTATGGGAAAGATGCACTTATGGTTCAGGCCGTTCGACCCTCGGCAGTGCACATATATGATTATTATGATGGCTCAGGCCGGTTGTCCTTATCCCGTATGCGCATGCTAAATTGTTAATGATTTTCTGGATTTTGAAGTGACGAGATATTTGGAGGAAATGAAGAAGTAATTGTTTATTTAAGATATTTGGGGGGAAGTGAAGAAGTAATTGTTTACTTAAGATATTTGGGAGAAAATGAAGTAGTAATTGTTTAATTACTTTCAGTATTTATTTGAATTACAATTATCTTTAATGTTTATTGTTATCATCCTCATATGCCTATTTCTGATATCATATCTTGTTAAAGGAGTTTCTTGGACCTTAGTGAGTGTCAAATCGACCTCACGTCACTACCTCTCTGAGGTTAGGCGGGATACTTAGTACATGTTATTTCCGTACTCATGCTACACGTGCTGTGCATTTTGTTGCACAGGTACTTTCATAGCGATTTGGCCGGTTTGGAGACTTATGCGAGCTGCATCATCCGGAGGCGATCCGTAGCTGACAGAGTCTCCCTCATATTGTATTTATTTTCATTTTAAATTTCTTGTCCAATTTGTATTTCGGACAAGCTTTGTAGTATTTGTGAAATTCTTAGAATTTGCTCATGCACTTGTGACACCGGGTTCTGGGATTTGTACGGGATGTACTTTATAAAATGGGTATATTAACGGTCGTATTTACTTAACGAATTTCTGTTTAGTTATTGCGTAATAAGTTAAAAGTAACGATTTCAAAAAAATGTTAAAACATAAATTTATTTCAACTAATTTATGATTGGATTGCCTGACGATGGTGTCCAGCGCCATAACTACCTTATAGATGTTGGGGGTCAATCGAACGTGATTTGATAGGTTTCGGCATCGGATGTGGAAGTTTAAAATTTCAAAGTTCATAAAGTTTTGATTTGGTGCGATTCGTGGTTTCGGCATTGTTTGATGTGATTTGAGGCCTCGAGAAAGTCTGTGGGATGTTATGGGATAGAGTCGTGTGATTGGATGGGGTCCCGGGGGCCTCGAGTGTGTTTCGGGGTGAGTTCAGATCATTTTTCCTCTATTTTGCTGCTACTATTTTTTGGTGTCACTGATGTGCTATGTGATCGCGGTCCATGGTGTGTGATCGCGGAGAAGAAAAATTGAAGGGCGATATTTTTAGCTTATGCTATCGCAGGAGTGGGTGTGCGATCGCGAAGAAGACCAGGAGGCTGCTGGGATGGCCTGTGCGAACGCAATAGGGGAGCTGCGATCGCGGAGGAGGAAATTTGGAGGGATCTGGGAATGGCTTGTGCGATCGCATGGATGAGAGTGCAATCATGTAGGGCAAATCATGGGAGGCAGGAGGTTGGCTTGTGCGATCGCAGTTTAAGATGTGCGATCGCATAGAAGGTTTGTCTGGGCAGTGAAGTATTTTAAATGGGATTTTGGCCGTTTCTTCATTCTTTCACTTGGTGTGGGAGATTTTTGGAGAGATTTAAGAGGGGAATTCCGTCATCTATGTCAAGGTAATTTGTTTCTACTCATTCCAAGTTAAATACAAGGTTTATGCATGGATTTGAACATGAAAAATTGTGGAAAAATTGGGAATTTTTGAAGAAAACCTAGAAATTTGTATATTGGAGTTTTACCACGAATTTTAGCATGAAATTAAGGGTAAATTGTGTGTTTGAGTTAGTAAGATTACGGGTAGGGTATATCTTCGAAAAATTTCGGAATCCGAGCACGTAGGCCCGAGGGCATTTTGGTCAATTCCTTAAGCGGAGATGGGAGTTTGTATAATCTGAATTGTTAACAAATATTTGAGTATATTTTCATTGGTTTGTCGTTATTTGGATAGTTTTGGGGCGTCGTGCGTCCATTGGATTCGTCGAAAGGGCTTGGAAGTCGGTTATGGAATTTCGGAGCGAGGTAAGTCTCCTTTCTAACTTTGTGAGGGGGAATTGTCCCCCTAGGTGAAATAATTAAATAAGTGTTTACTATTTGTGGGGGCTACGTACGCACGAAGTGATGAGGGTTCGTGCGTAGCTACTATTCTTATGTCCGGGTAGTCTAGGACCCACTAACATGCCTTACGTGTTATACATGTGGTCCTGCCAATAATATTAGACTGAACATGCTATTGAATTTGTGATTTATTTTCTATGAAGGCTAGAGTGTGCCTTTCATATCATTTGGAAAGAGAATTGACTCCTCCGTGGATAATTGTATTCCTGATAAGGTGATATTATTGAATGTTATTAAACTTGGAAAATGAATTTCGAGAAAAGATTTAAATACTATTTTTGCGACTTTTAAAGGAGAAAATTTGTCATTTACTTGAGTATTCGTTTTACCGATGTAATTGGGGTGGACTGTTGATTGTGCATGGTTGCATGTGACCGCTTCGCGAAATGTGATTTCCCCCACTCTCATGGGAGCGGGCCGTACGCCACGGCGGATTGAAAGATTCACTTATGGTTCAGGCCGTTAGACCCTCGGCAGTGCATATATATGATTATTTTATGGCAAAGATGTACTTATGGTTCGGGCCGTTCGACTCTCAGCAGTGCACATATATGATTATTATGATGGCGCAGGCCGGTTGTCCTTATCCCGTATGCGTATGCTAAATTGTTAATGATTTTCTTGATTTTGAAGTGACAAGATATTTGGGGGAAATTAAGAACTAATTGTTTATTTAAGATATTTGGGGGAAAAGTGAAGAAGTAATTGTTTACTTAAGATATTTGGGAGAAAATGAAGTAGTAATTGTTTAATTACTTTCAGTATTTATTTGAATTACAGTTATCTTTAATGTTTACTGTTGTTATCATCCTCATATGCCTATTACTGATATCATATCTTGTTAAAAGATTTTGTTGGACCTTAGTGAGTGTCAAGTCGACCTCTCGTCACTACCTCTGTGAGGTTAGGCGGGATACTTACTGAGTACACGTTATTTTCGTACTCATGCTACACTTGCTGTGCATTTTGTTGCACAGGTACTTTCATAGCGATGTAGCCGGTTTGGAGACTTAGTGAGCTACATCATCCGGAGGCGATCCGCAGTTGACAGAGTCTCCCTCATATTGTATTTATATTTCATTTTAAATTCCTTGTCCAATTTGTATTTCGGACATTCTTAGAATTTGCTCATGCACTTGTGACACCGGATTCTGGGATGTGTATGGGATGTATTTTATAAAAATGGAATATTAACAGTCATATTTACTTAACGGATTTCTATTTAGTTATTGCGTAATAAGTTAAAAGTAATGATTTCAAAAAAATGTTAAAACAGGAATTTATTTCAACTAATTTATGATTGGCTTGCCTTGCAATGGTGTCCGACACCATCACGGCCTTATGGATGTTGGGTAGTGACAATGTGGTATCAGAGCTTTAGGTTCCCTTAGGTCTCACGAGTTATGATCAAGTATAGTAGAGTCTTGCGGATCGGTACGGAGACGTCTGTACTTATCTTCGAGAGGCTACAGGGCTGTTAGGAGTACTTCCCTTCTTGATTCCTCATCGTGCGATTTGATTCCCTTAAGGCTTATGCCTATGTTTATTCATACTCAATTTTACGCGTCGCGAAGCGCTTGCTATGAATCGGGAATTTGAGGAATTTTAACGATACTAGGGATGTGGTGCGGGATGTTTACCCTGGCGAAGTTGATTGATGCTATTGTCGTTGTTCTGCGGAGGAGTAATATGTTGTTTCAGCTCAGTAGATGTGTTTCTGATAGCCTTAAGGCTATATTCAGGTTGTTAAGGTGCTTACGATTGGTTATCGCAAGATGTGGGTGTGATGGTAGGATTCTTGCCCACATGTAGTGGCAATGAATGGCTTGAAAGGAGGTCAGGTAGTGCCTAAAGGAATGAGTTTAACAAATGGGAGAGTGGCAGTGTAGCACAGGAAGTTCAGTAGTAAGATAGCTGCCTATCTTGAGGGAAAGTTTGAGAGTTTTAGTGGATGGTGATTGGGCCTACGAGCTTAAGTTGAAATATGGGTTATTTCGGCGAAAGGTTGGATACAACAGGGAGGAGTTGTTAGGAATGAAGAAGGACGCAGTGGGGCGGTGAATTTGAAGATGTTGTAGCGCATTTAGTAGATGTCCATGGTGAACGGACAGACCGGTAAAGTTGGTGAATGAGAACAGGCTTAGGATGTGATATTGACGTTGTAGAGGGTGTGCAGTACGGCGTCGTTAGAGGGTGTCAATTGGTTATTTCCACAGGTGGGTTATCTCATGTGAGTAGGTTAGCAGTTGTGTAGTTGGCAAATTTCTGTGAGGGATTCTAGTGGCTATTCGGTAGGAGGCCGAATGTGTGAATGATGCTAGAGAATTTGAGTATTTAGGGAGTGCTAACAAGAGAATTTGGAAGAATTGGACGGATTTGTTGGGCAAGATCATGTTAACAAAGGGGAAAGGATCTCATCAGGGTCTAGAGTGGTGCAAGGAGTAGCTTCGGGCTAAGTGGGGGAGTCCCACCACCTGCAGTTGGGTTGTAGGATTGTGTTCTCATGGGGTTTCGGATTGTCAGCGTGTTGGAAAGTTATTACAGATAAGGGAAATGAGTAAAATGGTGATTGTGCATGGGATTTGATGAATATGTGCACAAGTTGGTCCAATTTGTATTTCGGACAAGCTTTGTAGTATTTGTGAAATTCTTAGAATTTGCTCATGCACTTGTGACACCGGGTTCTGGGATTTGTACGGGATGTATTTTATAAAATGGGTATATTAACGGTCATATTTACTTAACGGATTTCTGTTTAGTTATTGCGTAATAAGTTAAAACTAATGATTTCAAAAAAAATGTTAAAACATATATTTATTTCAACTAATTTATGATTGGCTTGCCTGACGATGCTGTCCAGCGCCATCACTACCTTATGGATGTTGGGTCGTGACATAGCTAATTTTATAAATAACATATTTTTTTCTATGACTTCGAAAACTACGTATGCTTGCTTTTGAAATAACTCTGTTCAGCAAACGCTACCCCTAATGATTTGAACAGGATCCTCAGACTGAGCCAAAGCAAGTCAAGAAAGCCGACGGAACCGACCTCCCCCTTACAGAACTCACGATTTTTGTTTGAATGCAGGAACAAGGAATATGCACCCCTCCAAATCACAACCTTCACAACAACAACGATACCAAATCCACTTCCAACTAAGAAATACTCTGCTATCACTTACCATTTCTTCTCTTTGCATGAGACTAAGCCCTGTTTCAATCCTGCATGAGGCTAATTCCTACCTCCATATTTGCATAAGGATAAGCATTTCCTTCTCTTTGTATGAGACTAAGCTCTGTCTCAATCTTGCATGAGGCTAAGCCCTGCCTCCATATTTGCATAAGGTTAAGCATTGCCTTCTCTTTGCATGAGACTAAGCCCTGTCTCAATCTTGCATGAGGCTAAGCCCTGCCTCCATATTTGCATAAGGTTAAGCATTGCCTTCTCTTTGCATGAGACTAAGCCCTGTCTCAATCTTGCATGAGGCTAAGCCCTGCCTCCATATTTGCATAAGGTTAAGCATTGCCTTCTCTTTGCATGAGACTAAGCCCTGTCTCAATCTTGCATGAGGCTAAGCCCTGCCTCCATATTTGCATAAGGTTAAGCATTGCCTTCTCTTTGCATGAGACTAAGCCCTGTCTCAATCTTGCATGAGGCTAAGCCTTGCCTCCATATTTGCATAAGGCTAAGCTCTGCCTTCATCCGCATGGGACTAAGCCCTGTGCCGCATCTTGCATGGGGGTAAGCCCTATCCCGAATTTTGCATGAGACTAAGCTCTGTCTCCATCTGCATGAGGCTAAGCCCTGCCTCCATATTTGCATAAGGCTAAGCTCTGCCTTCCAATTGCATGGGACTAAGCCCTATCCCGAATCTTGCATGAGGCTAAGCTCTGCCTCATATTTCCATAATGCCAATCATTGCCTTTAATATGCCGAGACTAAGCGTTGTCTCTCCGGCACTATCTATTTGCTCTTCTTTCGTGCTAAGCTTTGCCCTCAACTTCACAAGACTAAGCCTTGTCCTTTTGCTCTTGACATCATATTATTGCATCTCATGGGCTGAAATATCGCCAACTTGTCTAAAGGCATCATAGTCTAAAGGCATAATCATCATAGCCGAAGGACACCATGCCATGGCCTGAGGATCTCTCAAAGTTGCATATCATTATTCAAAGGCGTCATGGTTCGGAGGCATCATTTTCATGGCCCGAGAACATCATTTCATGGCCTGCGAATCCTCCACTGAAAAACTCTTGGCCCAGGACATCATGGTCTAAAGACGTCATCCTAATCGTTCGAAGACAATTCTCATGGTTTGGAGGGAATCTGCAACATGTTTAAATTTCCGCACAAATATATGCTCGTAGTATCTCTTTACTTGCAGGTGACTAGATAAGCGATCGTTATCCCAACAAGGGCAATCTCTCTCTAGTTCTTTCAAGTTATCTCAAACCCGACCATTCATCATAACCCTTTTTTTTCACCTATTCCAAAACCTCGTGTCTGTTCTTGTAATGACTTCATCGGTATATTCCGTCGATGAATCCATAACTACACACATCTTGATTCCTGTAAAACCAGGGATATGTAGGCAGCTCAGGAACCAGAGTGCAGCCTAAAGCTCTCAAACTATCTCGCTCGGTCAAAATTGGCCATCATATCTTTACCCGACAACTCTTTCATCCTTCCCGGGTAAAGAGGGGCAGTTTTTGATACCCAATTTTTTCCTCTAATATTTTTCAAATGCATATATACCTTCAAAACTATGCATTAGCATCAATTGATATTTTTCCATAATTGTTTTACATTTTTAGGGATTTTTAATTAATTTATCCTAGTATTTTATTTATATAAATAATTACAAATTGCATCACAAATGACTGTATAACAATTTCATGGCTTAATATTGCTATTTATATTTATATTAGGCTTAAATTATTGTACAAATAGCCGCATTTACACTCTTTGGATTACAATTGCAATAACTTTGTAATTATAGCCCGTGCATGCATTATTACATTATTTTACTAGAAAGTAGCATGTTGCATTTTAAAAAGAAATTGAGTAATTATTTTTAAACATTTCTATGCATGAATTATTTTGTAATCTGTTAATTATTTTATAAATTATATTTTTTTATCAATTATTGGGGTATTTAACAAATAACCCTTTTTATTTCATATTTAACGCTTTTGATACTAGCCCAAACCCCTTAATAAAACTAGCCCAAAACCCTATATAGAACTAGCCCAAACCCCTTAAAGCCCAATCTGCCTACCTGACCCAATAACCCATCTTCAATCGCGGCCGTTGATCTTTTAGATCAACGGTCCACATTGACCCTTACCATATTAATCATAACCTAAGCCCTAACCCTTTTCATTCTCTTCCCCCCCCCCCACCTTCATCGTCTCCCCTAATCTCTCCATTCTCTCTCAACCCAACCAAAACCCTAATCTCCATCACTGGCAAGAAGCTCCCGTCTATGGAGTTTCGGTGCACTCTCCGACCACCACTGGTCTCCTATACTCCCTGGCTCTTTGATTTCACGAGTCATTGAGAAGATCTCAAGGAAAGCCAACCTGTCTAGGTTTGAAACTTGTTTACCGGCCGGTCTCAGGCCATTTTCGTTTGTAAGTATGGATTTCCTCTTGTTTTTGGCGCGAATCCATGGTTTCTTGACCGATTCTCGTCACCTCTACTATTTTCTGAAAAACCTTGTTCGATACTGTCAATTCTTCTCATATCTGTATAGATCTAAGGTGGTTCAAGTGTTATTAAGTGTTTTCCTTTAAAAATTCCTTGTTCTAATTAACTATTTTGATTTTTAATCACTCTTTCTAAACTAGGGTTCATCCCAAACTGTTCTTCAAAGATTTTCTAACTTCTCACTGTTTAATTAGTTGTTCCTTCATCATCTTGACTAATTTTCGCATGAATGTTCAAACCCTAGAAGATTCTGTGTGATATACTGGTTTCTTCAATTTTGTTTATTTTGGTTATTTTTGTGATGCCAGTCATATTAATTTTGTTCCATCTTTTGGACTTAAATGTTTTCCTTGTTAAACCCAGTGTTCTTTGGGGATATTGCCCTAATTGATCTCTATTAATGGTTCGAACCTGATTTTCTTGTTAAATCGTGTATTTATGTGAGGTTTTACTTAGGTGATTTCTATTTAGGAAATCCGAGTAATTCTTTCCCATAAAATCAGTATTCTTTTTACTGACTGTTTCCTACTAATGGCCCTGTTAAAATCAGTGTGCTGAGATTTTACTGGTTTCTTTATTTGTGACTTGTTTTCCTATTTTTACTTGCCTTAATTAGCTATCAATACAGTTTGGGACTTGACTGATTCCTTATATGGTATGATTTTGATGTATTACCTTAATTGAACCCAGTCATGACCGTTAATTGACTATCCCCTAATTAAAAGGGTATTTTCCGGACTCCCTATATGAATTGGTTCTGTGATTGGTTGACCGATTCTAATTGATTGAACCTTGATTTCTTTTTCCTTATTTGTTTTACTCCCTAAGTGCTACATAGACACTCTCATTCTGCCTCTTAAAGGGATGTACAGTAGTTCAAACACACACACAAAAACTTTCTCTCATCTCTCTTTCTGCTACTTGTGTTCATCGCTTGTCTAGCCGGCTGAAAGCCAAGGCTAGACTGTTGAATCCTGCCTACTTTACCTTTTACTTTTGCTTCCTTAACTGGCATGTTTCTATCTCTAATGCCATTGTGAATTTCAAACCTATATGATTATCTGTTGCTCCATAATCTATGTCTCTTCTGCACTAGTTCAATCGCTTATGTATTCAATGCTACATTCTTTCATGTTTACTGCTTTGATCATGCATGTTTAAGTTCATTCTTCCATGTCTATTGCTTTAATCAACATGTTATTCCTGTTTAAGTTTCCAGTCGGTTTATCGCTTAAACCAATATGTTTACTTTTATGTTTAGTGCCCTTATCTCTTCTGTCCACTAAATTCAATTGGCAAGACTAATTCTTTGTAATTAGACCCCTGTCCTCAGCATGACTATCCCTACACTTAGTCTCTGTACTTTACTGTCTATTACTACTTTAGCATCAAGTATGGATTTCCTGTTAAGACTCTACATCAGTAGTCTATGTTCTGATGAATGCTATGAATTTGTTTGCTGAATGTCAATTGACCCTTGCCTATCCTTGTTGCTCAATGCTCTCTCTTGTTTTGTGTTTCTGATTCCTGTGTTCCCAACCCCTGATCCCTATCAGTAAAATTGCTTGTCCTCACCTAGAGTTAATTAACAAACTAAGTTTGAATCTAGGTGGTATTAAGCTTTGTGACTTTGTTGTGGCTTATTGAACATTTCTTTCCTCAGAATTTTTTCAAATTGTTTTTATTCTTAATATGTTTTCCCAAACTATGTCCATTCCTAAAGTATTTTTTTCACTCCTGAATGTTTTACTCCTATACTGCTTTCCAAAAGTTATTCCAACTATGTCAAGCCCTCTCACTTCTACTCTTAGAATACTTAAGTTCTTCCCCTCCAGTGTGTGTACTGCCTAGGAATCCATGAGATTCCTCCGAACTCTGGCACACTGGGACTGGCTTTTTTCACACTGCACATAATCACTTCCCTACTCAAAGGATCTTGGTGTGAGTATTTTCCGGGATCCGTGAGGTCCTTAGGGAACTTTGACACACCAGGACACCCTATTGGCTATGAGACTTCGGCATCCTGGACTGTTTTGAAGGCCTCGTATTTCCATGTTCACTTTGGGCCTATCTCAGGCTCCCTATACCATAGCTTATATTCATCTTTTATTCATTCACTTATGATCTTTAATAATAACCTTTGTAAACAAATATTGGGGAAATTAGTAAAAGGGAGGGATTCATATATGGATTTTTGTAGGGAAACCGGGTAAAAATCATGCTTTAGGTTTATATTTTGCTTACTTGCATTAGAAATCATGCCTTTAGGTATACCTTGTGTTTACTTGCATAAGAAATCATGCTTTAGGCTCATATTACGTTATTCGCATTAGCAATCATGCTTTAGGTTTATATCATGTTTACCATGTTTTTAGATCACTTGGCATCCTAGGAAATGTGTTATAGGCTCATTACCACACTTGTTACAGAATTCTGCATAATCATGATCGCCTAGAAATCCTGTTATTCCAGAATCAAGATGGAAAGTGAGGTGCATAAGATTCGACAAAATCGACTAAGTTTATATAAAGTCCGTCTTCCAGCAGAATTTAGTGAAACAATGTAAGGAAATTGGAAAAATTCAAAACACTATATTTTTAGGAATTTGAAATATCTTTCCAACGATATATTGTGAAGCCCAAACGGAGGGTCAAGTGCACGGTTGGGCTTCAGATGCGCGGGGGCGCACCTGGGGGGTCATTTTTGAATCCCTACTTCGTCCCCATCACCTCAAAATACAAAAACTTACTCTAGAAAGGGAAGCTCTCATGAATCTAACTCCTCAAAGGTCCCTCCACCCTCCAAGGTAAGTTCTAATGGTGATTCTAAGTTGATTTCAATTTGCCAATACCTTATTAATATGGGTAAACCCTCCAAATAATTAGATATTCGATTGGGGCATCATTTTTGATAGAAGAAACCCTAGAGCTCGAATTCAAGAGGATTAAACTTCAAAAAGGTAATGTCCTCACCCTCTAATTGATTATACCATTGGATTAATGATTATATACACTATGTTCATGAGATATGAGTTGATGGGTTTGATAGAAAAGCATGAAAAATTATAGGTTTGGTTTGTTGATAGTTGATTATTGGTTAAGGGTGTTTTTTACCTTTGGTGAAGAAGAATGATTTTGATTATAAGAAATTTGAGATTTTAGAATTTATTTAGGAGCAAGAGAATGGCTTGTTGGGTGTAGAAACACCATTAATATGGGCTATGAAGCTTTATGCCACCAAGTGTTTGATAAAATGCCTAAGTGACCAAAACATGATTATTGTTGCTAATTTTGAATTCCTTTGACTTGTATTGATATAGATTAAAGTTGAAAGGGTTGGTGAATATTGTATTATGCTCAAGAGCATGAAATAAAGGTATGTGAGGCTAAATCTCTATGTTTGGGAATGTTAATGATTCTCCCTACACTATGTTCTTTTTACCACGTTACTAATTGCCTCAGAAATATAGTTAAGCGTAGTTCCTTGAATAGTTGTAGAACTTCTATTCTCTAGCTTCGTAACTTGTTCATGACTTTCATTATGAACGTTGTGAAATCAGTGCATAATCAATATGGACTTGGTTTTGATGCACATGAGTATCAGTCTAGATTACTCAGCATGTCATAAATAGTTGAAGTTTTAGTTTTCATAATCAGTTCATGAATACATTTCTCAGTCTAGTTCTATTCAGCATTCGAGTATCATGTAACTCAATATGATTCAGGATTTCAGTATCATGTATTGCAGTATGATTCTTAGTTCCTGATTTTAAATCCCTGAATGTTGAAACCCTATATTTGGGCCTGAGGCCGCAGTTATGTATACGTATACTTGGGCCCAAGGCCACAATTTGTGCACATATATATTGGGCCTGAGGCTGCAGTTTATTTATTCAGATAAACATGTGATTCATTATTCAGAAGAGGGAGTATTCATATCCTTACTTCCTTTGTTCATTTCAGTTATCAGTGATTAGTTATCATTATCATTTTAGTTATCAGTTATTAGTTATCATTATCATTTCAGTTATGAGTTATCAATTTTCATTTTAGTTTCAGTTTCAATAGTTCAGTTATCAATTCTCAGTCATCAGCTTAGTTTCAGTTTCAGTATTTATAATTCTTTCTTTTAGTTTCTTTACATACCAGTGCAATTCAAATGTACTGATGTCCCTTTTTGCCCGGGGCCTGCATCTCACGATGCGGGTAATGATTTACTGGTTGACGATTCAGAGCGTTAGGATTCCATTACCAGCTATTTGGTGATCCCCAATTAACATTACCTTATAGTCTTCAGTATTTTCAGACAGTCAGTGTTTTCAATGCTTCATTAGAGGCTTCATAGACTAGAGTAACAGTTAGGTAGAGTTACAAGCATTTAAGGTTAAGCAATGTTGCTACATATATGTTTCAAACTTATATTAGTGTTTCCGCATTTGATTTATATCATTTAGACTTTCAGTATATCAGCGTGTGTTAATTTATCCTTCGCATTCAGTATGTTATGATATCACATGTTGATTCAGCCAGTCAGTTGGTTCACTCGGTCACATGTAGTCAGGCACCGAGTGCCATGTTACGTCCAGGCCCAGGTTCGGGGCGTGACAAAGCTTGGTATCAGAGCACTAGGTTTAAGAGTCCTAGGGAGTCTATGAAGCCGTGTCCAGTGGAGTTTCCTTTATATGTGTGTACCGACTACTCATATAAACGGTTAACTACCAAGACATCCAGGATTGTCTCATTTCTTTCTACTCTAGATCGTTCCATGAATCTTAGAGAAATAAGCAACCTTCTCTTCCTATTGAATTCCAGACGTATCGAATACCCAAGCGACTGGCAAGAAAATTCAAGGTTCTAGAGAGCATGATTTCCCATTGGGGTATAATTATGGAGTACAGGTTAGTAATAAATGAGACTTGAGAGGATGTTTGAAGTGGGATTCAATGGATAGTAGTACATATCAAAGCATAACCTTACTAGAAAGTACGAAAGAAGTTATTATGTTTTATGGTCATCAGTTTATATCAGTTACCAATTATACAGTCTTTCAGTTAGCAAGTTTATGGTTATTCAGTATGCCAGTTATCAGTTATTCAGTTACCATATCTCCAATTTTTAGTGTATTAAAATCCTGGTAACTAGTGAGTATACAGTGATGCCTCTGGGTGCTAAAAGAAAATGTAAGTAACAGTGATTATAGCAAAATATTCGCATATTTTAGGTCTGGATTAAGACCAAGACTCGCCGGATGGCGCAGGAAGTGATTTATCAGATGATGGTATACTTTGAAGGATAAGTTTGTGCATGGTAGTGTATTCGTATGTGTTTTACCTCCTAAAACAACTTCATTTAATTCTTGGAAATGGATCCACAAGTTGGATGATGATAGTTTAGATGTTAGACCCTAACATTGATCACTATAGTTTTGGACAGAAAAGAGCCTAAGGGAAAAATACCTAGGAGTCAGGAACGATTGTTATTATTAGGGTTGTATTTTTCATACGACTCATGTATATGACTAAGAAGACATAATGTACGAAATGAGAACCAAGAGCAGCCGATATTGAATTTCAAGGAATGATTTTAAGTTGTTTAGATTTATTTAAATCAGAACTAGAAAGTACCATGTTAGTAAATTTATATAAGAAGTGGATGTTATTGTGAGATAAAAGATATGACAGTTCCCTTTCAGATGATGTGGCTATGTGTTTAGGCCGGAGTTTTATAGTCTGAAGTGATTTTGAAGTGTATAAAAAGTTTGGGGGTTAGATATTCCATTTTTGTTTAAGACAGATGAGAATTCCCTAAGTGTGATCCATGTACATAGTTTAAAAAAAAAGGATAGTATGTGATCGTAGAATAGGGTCAGATGGTAAGGAAAGTTAGGAATAACCTTATGCTTCACATTAGTTATTCAAAGAAGAACAAGAAAATATGATGCTAGAATGTGGTTAGTAAAAGAATAGCAAGTAAATTTTGAGTAGATACAGTGAATTAGCAATTTCAGCAAAGCTAGTAGAGGTACAATTTGATTCACTTAACCAGGTTAACTCTAGTGAATGCATGACAATTTGATATACCGAACGTTTGTCAGAACTTTAAGAGCTTAGGTTAAACACGAAGTACAGTGATAGTGGGAGAAAAAAATCAGCTAGGCAGTAAGAGAGCCAACTACAGAAGAATAGCCTTTAAGAATTATGAAAAAGGGATCTCCCCAAGATTGACAGTGTGAGCAGAGTTAAATCATTAAGATTGTGTATGATAGTTGTGAATACATTAGATTTCCATTTATGTAGGTAATATATTTTTTCCTAGTAAGGAGGATTGCTCAGAAGTAAGTCAGAAGGTGAGTCTTCATTGACGTAAAGTGCAAAGAATTACTGAAGATAAGAAAATTTTCCCATATCCCAACAAAAGAGAAGGATTCGCAGGTACGAGACCTTAACCTTTGGTCTAAGGGGGAGATGTGAAAATTTTCAGTAAGTCCAGTTGGAGATTTGAAACCCGCTAGCATGGGATATAAAAAAAAGAACTATAAAATCGTGCCCAGTTATGTATCACGAGGGTAGTGCCATCACACGAGATTCTAATCTTCGGAGTATAGACTTAGCTCACAAAAATTCTATAAGTGTTTTCATGAATTATCTTAAAAAGATAATCAAGTATGGGAAGTACAACTCATGATTGAGGCAGAAAATAGATATATAGTGAAAGAAGTTCATCGCTTAGCAAGTATAGCAGTTCAACTTTTGGACTTCGAAGATGGTGGCGTCGTTTTTCAGAACAGGACTTGTTCCTCCTTAGTAGCCGAAGTGAAGGAGAAACTGTTTGATGACCCCTACTTGTTGCAGTAAAAAGAGGGATTCACAAGCATAAAATGATAGATTTTGAATAAGGGGGAAATGATGGTACTTTGAGGTACCGAGATGGACTGTGTGTTCCAGACATAGGTAGACTTAGATAGGAGGATCATATTAGAAGCCCATAATTCTAGGTATTCTACCCACCAAGGTCCCCCAAAGATGTAAAATGATCTCAAGGAGGTTTATTAGTGGACCAAAATGAAAAAGAACATCACAGACTTTGTGGCCAAGTGTCCGAATTATCAGTAAGTGAAAGTCGAGGAGCAGGAAGCTTAGTGTTTTACCATAGAATACACATAGTCTTGAGGGGAGATTGTACGTATGGACTTTATAATAGGATTATCTCACTCATTTTAAAAGAACGATCTGATTGGGCGATTGTAGATCGACTTACCATGTTGGCTCACCTCTTGCCAATAAAGACTACAGATTCAGTAGAGGATTATGCCAAGTTGTATATCCAATAAATCGTCAGAGTGCACGGGACCCCGTTGTCCATCATTTTATATCATGGTGCTCAGTTTACAATGAACTTTTAGAAGTCCTTTCAGAAAGGATTAGGCACAAGTTTTCCATCCTCAGAAAGATGGGCAAGCAGAGCACATTATTCAAACACTTGAGGATATCCTTGATTTTAAAGGTAATTGGGATGATCACATACCTCTCATTGAGTTTTCTAAAAATAACACCTACCATTATAGTATCAAGATAGCACCGTGCGAGACTCTGTATGGGTGAAGGTGTAGATTGCCTGTCGTGCCCCTTTTTCTTGTGAAATCGGGCTTCGACATGTGACAACTCTTTCAAGGAGGTATTAAAAGAGGAGAGTCGCCACCTAACGATTTTTAAGGTGTGTTAGGGCACCTATTTGCAAGTGAATCAGGTTCAACTAGTTTGCATCACCTAAGATCGGGTAAGGGCTCGAAATTACCTCGAAGAGAAGGTGTTAGGCACTTTTCGAGGTCCACAACTGTGGGTCCCGGTAGAACTTGAATTATGTGAATTAGTCGGATAAACAAAGATATAGAGAGAGCGAAGTTTGAGAATTTTATTTTATAAAAGTACTTTGAATAAATGAGTACAAACACTTGATTCAAATAAAAGGGAAATAAGATGGGGGGTCCTAAGTTTTTTAGCCTAAAGGATAATCCCGTGCAACATAAATAATACGTCGTAAATCCCTTGAGATGGGGTGTTACTCATATGATTCAGCGGGCACACACTATCACCTCCTGCTACCCGATTACTATCTTTAAGTTGTTACCTAAAGCGCACTAGTTCAATTATATGTCGTACCTTATGCGTGCACTACCCGCCCCATACCTATGGTCCAGGAGGCATTGGACCTCAATTTTGGGGGGTTCTAGACTTACTTAGGTTTCTCAGAAAATGTCAAAACTAGGAGACATACAAAACACGTTAGACTTCACTATATAGGCAATTAAAAGCTCAAGTTAGCTCCACACTTAAAGAGCAAATGCACGCGAAAAAAGTTTTCATGTTAGGAAGTTTAAGAATTAAAGATCTTAAATCCCTATAGACATGATTTCTATATGATAAGGCATCAAGGCATGCAAGCAGTTTTAGGAGCCAGTGTTATTCGTACACATGGTTGTATAGGTTGTTGCACACTGATTATTAAGATGGCAGATTCCCAGTTATTAATCATGTAGATGTTTCGCCTAGGTGATTTATGTAGTAAATGCATTGGAATCTATTGAGAGAAACCAAGAATTACTCACGCTTTTGATAGTGTCCTTAAGTGAACAACAAACAATGTTGATAGGGGCATCTTCAACAGTTATCAAGGCGAAAGAGCGTAGTAGCAAAACTCCAAACTCCAAATCCCCAATGCTTCAGAGTTCATAAGAGCCTCGAGAATGGGCTCCGAACAGTGCTTGCATCGGAGGAAGTTGTTTTAATGGCCTTGGCTTTCAGCCGACCCTGAATTCAATAATTTTAGAGAGTGTTCGAGTGCAACAGTGAGTGAGTGAGAAATGAGAGTAATGAAAACAATAGTAGGAATTAGGAGATTCAAAAGTCTGTTTAAGGGGTCTTATGGGAGGGGTTTATATAGTAGCATATTTCACACATAAGAATAGGGAGATATGGTAAATTAAACACAGAATAAGGAAAATATGCCAGAATCAATTAGAATCAATTTTAGGGCAAATAACACATAGAATAAGGAAGTTCAGTAAATTAAATAGAGAATAAGGAAAATATAGCATGCGAGAATCAATTAGAGTCTGTTTTAGGGAAAATAGAACTTAAAATAAGGAAATACAACAGGTTGAATAAAGAATAAGAAAAATATAGCAAAAGAGAATCAATTAGGCTAAAAAAATATCAGTCAAACATAAGAAAGGGATGAATATCAATTGAAAATCAGTAAAGAAGAGGGAAAATCTCAAACCCTAGTTGGGACTGATGACTTGAATCGAACCAAAAATGCAAGAATCATTCAATACAACATGTATATGGACTAAAGATCGTCCAGATCTTCACAGAACCAAAGTAAATCGGCCCGTTCTTGAGAGGTAGTTCTTGCAAAAAATAGGGCAAGAACTAAGTAGTACCATAAACATGCGTATAATGATAGAGTATCACAAAATAGGTAAGTAGATCATGGATTGATTCCATGTTTGAGTCGGAATTGGAGAGGGTTACAAGTTACGGCGGCTAGGGTTTAACAGAGAAGAAAAGAGGTGAGAGGGTAATGAAGGCGGCTTGGCATGGGGGAAATAGGTTAAGGTTTTGGTAAGTTTAGGTAATTAAAAAAGGTTAGGATTATTATGAGCCATTGATCATTCGAGATCAACGACCAGGATAGTAAAGGAGATGGGGCGGGTTATTGGAGCCCGTTATCAGGTATTTTAAAAGGGGTAATTTGGTTTTGGGCTTGGGGTAATTAGGCTGAGGTCTGGGTGGGTTTGGGTCCGAAAAATAGGTAAGATATTGGGCTATTATTTAAATACCCCAAAATTTATCAAAATAATTTATAAAAAATGCTTAATAAATGAATAAAATATTATTTATGCACTAAACTATTTAAAATAATAAATTTGTATTATAAAAATATAAATATACTATTTTGACACAAATAATATAAAATAAAGAGCAATTGTATAAATATAGGTCATTATTGTAAAACTAGACAAATAGCTTAAAAAATGCTAATGTAATTATATGGAATAGAATAAAATATTTGAAACATATATTATAGGTGCAAAAATAATTATTTTAGGTAACTAAGTCATCACAAAATAATTTAAAGGATAATTACTAGATATTTATATATAATTTAAATGTAAGAAAATTAATTTAAGGCTCTAAAAATTATGGAAAATTATAGAAAACGCTTGTATATTTTTGTTAACTAAATAATTATGAAAATATGCTATTTTGAAAATATATGTGTATTTGGAAAACATGAGGGAAAAATTAGGTATCAACAGCTGCCCCTCTTTACCTGTGAATGATGAAAGAGTTGTCGGGTAAAGAAAATGATGACCGATTTTGACCGAATTAGGTGATTTGAAAATGGAGTCCGAACCCTAGTTCCTGAGTTGCCTACATATCCCTGGTATTATGGGAATCAGGTCGTGTATAGTTCTGGATCCATCGGTGAACTCAACTGATGGAGTTGTTATAGGAAAGGTCATATGTTTCGTAAAGGGTTCTTTTGGGTAGGACAATATCAGATGAATTTGCGCAAAATCATGAATGTGAATCTGAAACATTATGGATTTATTTCAAAGCGAGTATCTGAACGATTATCAAATAAAAGTGGGTAACTGATGGTGGTTGGTTGTGTTTGAAATGATTGCAGGATGTGAACATTGAACGGAAAATGGAGCGAAGATTGACCCCATTAGGAGAATAGTTACTTCCTGGATTACCTGCAAAACTTATAACACGATGCATGCAAGTATATATGGATTATTGTGAGAAGATACAAATTCCCTTTGGACCATGAAAGTTGTCTTTGGACGGTGAGGATGATGTACTTAGACCATGACGTCCTGGGCTATGAATCATGTGATAAGGGATTCGCATGCCATGAAATAATATCCTCGTTCCATGAAAATAGTGCCTATGGACCATGACGCTTTTGAATAATGATGTTCAATATTGAGAGATTATCAGGACATGGCATGGTGTCTTCTAGCTATGAGGATGATGCCTTCGGATTATGACGCCTTTGGAAAAAATGGCGATGTTTCTGCCCATGAGATGCAAAGATATGATGCTTGGTCGTGTGCAAAGTAAAACGAAACAGAGCTTAGGAAAGGCTTAGTAGCAGGTGAATAGAAAATAGTGATAGGTCTTAGATATCATAATGGAGATAGCATTTGGTCTTATGCAATGACAAGGCAATGCTTAGCCTTAGGCAATTGAGGAGTAGGTGCTTAGCCTCATGCAAGAAGAGGAGACGATGCTTAGTCTCGATGCAAGGAAAGGCAGTGCTTAGCCTTATGCAATCAGGGAGGCAATGTTTAGACTCATGCAAGGAGAGGAGACAGTGTTTAGTCTCGATGCAAGGAAAGGCAAAGCTTAGTCTTATGCAATTAGGGAGGCAATGCTTAGCCTCATGCAAGAAGAGGAGACGATGCTTAGTCTCGATGCAAGGAAAGGCAGTGCTTAGCCTTATGCAATCAGGGAGGCAATGTTTAGACTCATGCAAGGAGAGGAGACAGTGTTTAGTCTCGATGCAAGGAAAGGCAAAGCTTAGACTTATGCAATTAGGGAGGCAATGCTTAGCCTCATGAAAGGAGATGAGACAGTGCTTAGTCTCGATGCAAGGAAAGGCCGAGATTAGCCTTATGCAATTAGGGAGGCAATGCTTAGACTCATGTAAGAAGAGGAGACATTGCTTAGTCTTGATGCAAGGAAAGGTCAATCTTAGCCTTATGCAATTACGGAGGCAATGCTTAGCCTCAGGCAAGAATAGGAGACAGTTCTTAGTCTCGATGCAAGGAAACGCTGAGCTTAGCCTTATGTAATTAGGGAGGCAATGCTTAGCCTCATGCAAGAAGATGAGACAGTGCTTAGTCTCGATATAAGGAAAGGCCGAGCTTAGACTTATGCAATTAGGGATGCAATGCTTAGCCTCATGCAAGGGGATGCGACAATGTTTAGTCTCGATGCAAGGAAAGGCTGAGCTTAGACTTATGCAATTAGGGAGGCAATGCTTAGCCTCATGCAAAGAAAGGCAATGCTTAGCCTTATGCAGTTGAGGAGGCAGGGATTAGCCTCATGCAAAATAGGAGACAGTACTTAGTCTTATGCAAAGAAAATCAATGCTTAGCCTTATGCAGTTTGGAGGCATGGATTAGCCTCATGCAAAGAAAACGTTGAGTGATAGTAAAGTATTTCTTAGCTGGAGGTTCTTGTGATAGATAATTTGTTGACTTGATGGCAGTGACCTGATGTGTCTGCAGATATCATTGTTTTATTGTTTCTGCGTCCAAAGAAAAATTATGAGTTTTGTGGGGGAAGGTTGGTTCGCGCTTTTGTATTCTGCTTTTCATGTGCTCCTGTCTTGAGATCTTGTTTTGAGTTACCATGGGCAACATCTGGCGATTTATAAAAATAATGTTTTTGAAAAATATACGCGCATTTGATGAATGTAGTTATTTTAAAATATAGTAGTATGCAATATCAAGTAAGCTAGATGAACCCATGACTCTGACATATTTTAGAGACATTGCGACCTTCTTGCTTTAGAATTTGAGGCTGCCCCAGTTTAAAAGCAATTCTTTGAGTGTTCTGCATATGACGAAGTTGGATGGACTTGCTTCAGAATTTTGAGGGTCCTTAAAATTCTGCCCAGTTTCTGACCATGGTAAAATGAAGATTTTATTGAGATGTGACAGAACCCACATGGCTGCCTACGTATCCCCTCTTAAGCGGGAATCAGGTCAAGCGTAGTTTAGTTACATCAGATGAAGAACTGTAAACAATCTAAACATCGTATCTTTTGACTGTGTTTGAGTTGATAGGTTTTGTCCAAACATCTCCATCCATTTCTGCAACTATGAGTGCTCCTCCTATTAGTACTCTACGAATCATGTAGGGTCCTTGTCAATTGGGTGAAAATTTCCCTTTGGCTTCATCTTGATGCGTGAAGATCCGCTTCAGCACCAGATGCCCCAGTGTGAATTATCTAGGCCTAACCCTTTTTGTTGAAAGCTCTGAACATTCTGTTCTGGTAAAGTTGACCATGACATACCACATTTATTATTTTCCCGTCAGTGAGAGCCAATTTCTCATAACGACTTCGTATCCATTCTGCATCACTGAGTTCGGCCTCTTGTATGATTCTTAAAGAAGGAATTTCTACCTTGGCGAGAATAACAGCTTCAGGACCGTAGACTAGCAAATAAGGGGTTTCCCTGGTTGATGTGTGAACTGTGGTACGATATCCAAGTAGAGCAAATGGTTTCTTCTCGTGCCATTGTTTGTGATTTTCTACCATTTTTCTTAATATCTTCTTGATGTTCTTATTGGCGGCTTCCACAGCTCCATTCATTTGCAGCCTGTATGCTGTGGATTCTTATGCTTGATCTTGAAGGTTTCACACATGGATCTCACCAAATCACTATTAAGGTTGACGGCGTTATTGGTGATGATTGATTCCGACACCCCGAATCGACAAACAGTATGATCCCTAATAAAATCTGCAACGACCTTCTTAGTTATAGACTTGTAAGATGCAGCTTCAACCCATTTTGTGAAATAGTCTACGGCCACTAGAATGAACATGTGCCCATTTGAAGCGGCGGGTTCGATTGGACCAACGACATCCATACCCCAAGCGGAGAAATTCCAAGGTGCACTTGTTGCATTGAGTTCATTGGGTGGAACTCGTATCCTATCCGCATGTACCTGGCATTGATGACACTTTTGGACATACTTGATGCAGTCTGTTTCCATAGTCATCCAAAAATATCCTACTCTTAATATCTTCTTAGCTAAAACAAAACCATTCATGTGTGGTCCGCAAGTTCCGGTATGTATCTCTTCGAGCAATTTGGATGCTTCCTTGGCGTCGACACACCGTAATAACCCCAGATCTGTAGTCCTTCTATTGGTCCAAATCGCACACGTAAGTATACGTGGTCGTAGCAAGTAATATAATGTTAAATCGAATGTCGAACCCACAGGGACTTGCGTAAACTACTTATTGAATCACTCTAATTGCTATTTAATCGAGCCAAAACAAAATCCAGGAATATAACTAATTTATTCTACGAATTTATGAACTAATTATCAAGTAACGAGAATATTGTTGTGTACTCAATAGAGACAAATATTCCAAGGTTGTGATCAATTCACCACTCGTACTGCATTCTAATTAACTCTCCCTTTCATATAATTCACTCATGGTTGCTAATNTCGTATTGCATTCTAATTAACTCTCCCTTTCATATAATTTACTCATGGTTGCTAATTAATCGATAATTTCTCTCGTATCCGTCTCCCGAAGCACTACTCGCCTATTCTCAATAGATTAACGCCTATATTCCTATGAAATTAATCTATTAGAACGCACTAAGATTACGATGTTTAATTAAGCACGGTGACTAGGTATATTCCTATCCTAACCACAAATCCGCTCCCCTGAAGGGTTAAGATCGCGCTCTCTTCAATTCTTCTCTAATCTATATACGGCTTTCCCAAGCATAACATAGATAGTACATAGAACCTAATTGTTGGCCAAACAATTAGGCAATTAAACGCAGAATTAAAGAAACAACCATATATTGAGT
>ML414323.1:0-10100 GCA_005239525.1 Nicotiana knightiana | reverse complement strand
GTTAATATCGAATAACAATATTCATGGCTAAACCACAACCCCAGAACAATGGGTGTTTAGCCACTCATACTAGAATTAAACAATTGCATAAGTTTTGCATAAATGGAAAATACTAGATTAAGATGAAGAAAACTGATAGTCCTTTGCTTCCTCAATGATCTTGTGTGTATATTCTCTCCAAAGATGGAATCCTCCCTTCAAAGTTGTGTTTTTCGGTCTATTTATATGTTTGGGATAAACCCTAAACGTGTAGGAGACTTCTATTCTAACTGGGAAACACTTAAAACCTTCAAAACTCAAAATTTACCGTACCAGGGACCCCAGGCGTTAAGCCCCAAACGCCCAGCTAAAGCCTGGATAGGCCAGGAGTTTGGGCTCTAGCACCCCAGTAACGCCTGGGGAGGGCTGGCGTTTGGGATGAAACGCCCCAGTAACGCCTCGGTATGGCTGGCTTTTGGGTTAAAACTCCCGGCTATGGCCCGGGTCACTCCGTTTCGACTCTTCAGCCTATTTTTGACATTTACGCACCCATTTAGCTCGGCTTCCATCTCCAATTCACCTACACATAAAATAAACTCCATTAGGCACATATAACATGTATTTTTATCACAAAAGCACATAAAATGTAAGGTATATGATGCTTAAAACTATGGATTCTAGCCACGCATCACCTTCTGTACAGAATTACTCCACTTTGGAAGAAATGGTTGGATAATCTTTGGAGTGTGCGTTTCTGAGTATGATTTTCATGCTCCGGCTACTCTCCCTTTGCCAAGTATTCTTTGATGTCATGGAACTATGGGTTCCCATCAGTTTCTTCTTCAACATGAGTGCAATAAGCTGGCTGATTATGAATCCCTGGTGGAATACGGTCGATGAAATTCTTGTCTGGGTGTTGTATCATGGAAGATAGAGTGGCCAACACATCTGCGAACTCATTCTGGATTCTCGAAACATGTTTGAACTCTATCGTTGTGAAATATTTTGGTATTCTTTGTAGCCTATTCTCCTAGAACCTGGTGTACCAAAAGGTCTGAATCACCAATTACCATCAATTCCTGAATGTTCATGTCAATAGCCAACTTGAGTCCCAAGATGCAAGCCTCATATTCTGCCATGTTGTTGGTACATGGAAATCTGAGTTTTGCGGATATCGGATAGTGTTGACCCGTCTCTGATACCAAAACTGCTCCAATACCCACTCCTTTTAAATTTTCAGCCCCATCGAAGAACATTCTCCGACCATCATACGTTTCAGTGATATCTTCTCCGACAAATGATACCTCTTCATCGGGAAAGTACGTTTTCAGTGGTTCGTATTCTCCTCCTACAGGATTTTCTGCCAGATGATCTGCCAATGCTTGTCCCTTGACCGCTTTTTGAGTTACATAGATGATGTCGAACTCACTTAAAAGTATCTTCCATTTTTTCAACTTCCCGGTAGGCATGTGTTTATGGAAAATGTCTTTTAGAGGATCCATCCTTGATATGAGATATGTGGTGTAGGCACAGAAGTAGTGCCTCAACTCTTGAGTTATCCATGTCAGAGCACAGAAGGTGCGTTCTAGAAAAGAATACCATGCTTCGTAGGGTGTAAACTTCTTACTCAAATAGTATATGGCCTATTCTTTTCTTCATGTCTCTTCGTGTTGTCCCAAGACACAACCGAAAGCCCCATCTAGTACAGACAAATAGAGTAGCAGAGGTCTCCCAGGTTCTGGCGGGACCAGGACTGGTGGTGTGGACAAATGTTCCTTGATTTTTCAAAGGCTTTCTAACATTCTTCATTCCAACTTGTTGCAGCATCCTTTTTCAATATTTTGAAAATTGGTTCACAGATCAAAGTTGATTGTGCTAAGAAACGGCTGATGTAATTGAGATGCCCTAAAAAATCTCATCACATCTTTCTTGTTCTTTGGAGGTGGAAAGTCTTGGATAGCCTTGACCTTTGATGGGTCTAACTCAATTCCTCGACGGCTGACGATGAACCCTAACAACTTTTCAGCAGGGACTCCAAAGGCACATTTTGCGAAGTTCAGTTTCAAATTATACCTTCGAAGTCGATCAAAAAATTTCCTCAAATCTTCTATGTGATATATACCCTTCTTAGATTTGATGATGACTTCGTCCACGTACACCTCTATCTCCTTATGTATCATTTCGTGGAAAATGGTTGTCATGGCCCTCCTATAAGTGGCTCAAGCATTCTTTAGGCCAAACGACATCATTTTGTAGCAATACACTCCCTAGGGTGTAATAAAGGCTGTCTTTTCGGCATCCTCTTCATCCATCCAGATCTGATGATATCCTGCGAAGTAATCCACAAAAGACTGGAGTTCATGCTTGGCACAATTGTCGATCAGTATGTGTATATTGGGCAACGGGAAATCATCTTTGGGACTTGCTCTGTTTAAATCCCGATAGTAGGCACATACTCTGACTTTCCCATCCTTCTTTAGAACTGGCACGATGTTAGCCAACCAGGTTGGATATTCAACCACTCTTATAACCTTAGCTTTGATCTGCTTGGTGACTTCCTCTTTTATTTTCAGACTCATATTTGGCTTCAACTTTCTGAGCTTATGCTTTATAGGCGAACACATAGGGTTGGTCGATAGCTAATGAGCCACTATACACGTGCTCAAAACAGTCATATCATCATAGGACCATGAAAAAATATCCTCGTACTCTTTCAAAAATCGTATGCATTCTTCTTTCTCTGACGATGATAGGTGAATGCTTACACGAGTTTCCTTGACTGTTTTGGAGTCTCCCAAGTTAACTATTTCAGTCTCATCCAAATTGGACTTAAGCTTGTTTTCAAACTTTTCCACTTCTCTGATAATTTCCTCGGGTATTATATCTTCTTCCAGATCCTCTGAATCACTATCCTTATGTTGCATTGTCTCATTATATGTCACAGTCGTAGGTTCATCAAGGTAAGCAATAATAATGTTGTAAAGAGAAAAATGTAAAGCATAATTAAATACTAAAATAGCAATCCATTAAAAATATTAAAACATCAACAAATGCAGTTCAATGGTTCGAGCAATTATTCAAAACGAAAACGTTTAATAACAAAATACTGAAAATGTCTTAAATGCCCCAAAAATAGCTTTCAAAAGTAAATAAATGATGCTAATGGCAAGGCTACCCAGGAACTCGACGGGCCCTTGATGGTGCAACGGTCCAATTCTTGAGAACAACCCCCTTCTCCATTGTCTAAATAATGAGGCCTTCCTCCTCCTCATATTATCGCACTGCAGTCCATGTCTTCATCATCTAGGAACAGATCCTTTATGCCGGCTAGAACTTCATCTTCTTCGAACCCCCACATCATGGCAGCTTGACGAAATGATGTGCTCAAATGTGGTACTGGTTGCTCTAGAGCGTAATAAGGACCACGCCATGGCGGCGACCAATTATTATACTCACGCCAGGTGTATTTATACCCAAGCCCAAAAGTCGTGTCGTGACGCTTTGGCTGTATTGTTTGGTGATACCCTGGAGATTCTTACCGAGACCCTTACCAGGTTCATACCCTACCCATACCAATATGCTTTCTATCTTACAGCTCCACCATTTATCTTTCTCAATTGCATTGACACGCTCGATGCGATGGTATGTTTCTCCACCCAGCTTCCTTCTATTCTCAACAACCGAAACAGTTTGATTGGTGTAAATGGGATTGCTTCCGTCCCCTTGGATGATTACTTCCTGATGGTTCCATTCGAACTTCACGGCCTGATGTAGATTAGAAGCTACGGCCCTAGGAGCATGTATCCAAGGTCGTCCCAACAACAGATTGTATGTAGCGGATATATCTAACACTTGAAACTCAACATCAAACCAGGTTGGGTCCATTTGTAAGCTGAGGTTGGTTTCCCCAATTGTGGCCATTTGGGACCCATTAAATGCTTTATGTTTGTACTCCCTACTCGTATCTCGTGCAGTCCTTTACCCAACCTTTTCAAAGTAGTTAGCGGACAGATGTTGAGACTCGGACCTTGGTGCCTGAGTTTGTATCACAATAGGTGTGAGAGTGACTGGAGATGTTTTAGGATTATCCCCTTCTCGAATGAGTCCAATGGACCGTTTCGGATCCCATTCTTCATCGGTCTCTATCACATTTACCCCTTCACCACTGTGATCCGAGAGAGGATTGTTTTGGGTGCATCCTCCTTTGCCTGTATAATTTTGGTGTCAATTAACGTCTGAATCTTATCCTTCAAAGTGTGAAATTCATCAATAGTATGGCCCTTGATGCCTGAGTGATAGGCACATGTCTTATTTGGATTGATCTACTGGGAGGAGTTTTCCATAGCAACTGTGGGAATGGGAATGACATGACCGGCAGCCTTCCGTGTCTCGTACAGTTGGTCTATGGGTTCAGCAATTGGGATGTATTGTCTGGGTGGTCTATGGTCGAAATTCGTTCTAGGGTTTTAGTAGTTTTGGCGGGCTGGTGGTGAGTTGTAGTATGATGGCTGGGTGTTATAAGTGTGGTAAGTGGTAGCCGGTTGTTGGTATCTGGGAGGTGAAGGTTGATATGTGGGTGGGGGTGTTTGGTATGTGAGAGGAGATTTTGGACCTTGAGCTACCATTACTGCACCTACTTCTTTCTTCTTGGAGATACCTCCTGACTATAAGGCTTTGTTTGTATCTTGGAGCGCTTCAAAGTTTGTCACCATTCCGCTTTTAATCCCTTCTTCTATTCTTTCTCCCAATTTGATGATGTTAGAAAATTTATGGTTTTCAATAACCATCAGTCTCTCATAGTACTGCGGATCCTGAGCTCGGGCGAAGAAATTATTCATTTGTTCTTCTTCCAACAGTGGCCTTACCTTTGTGGCTACACACCTCCACCGATTAGCATACTCGTGAAAAGTTTCCATTGGCTTCTTCTTAAGATTCTGAATGTAGAAAATTTTTGGTGCATTTTCCGTGTTAAACCTGAATCGGTCCATAAAATTCGACGCCATGTTCACCCAATTAACCGATTTCTTTGGGTTCTGAATGATGTACCAAGACAGGGCGTCTCCAGTGAGTCTCCTCATGAACAACTTCATGCGTATTCTTTCATCCTTTCCAACCCCTACAAGCTTGTCACAGTACGTTCTCAAGTTCACCTTCGGATCTCCAGTCCCGTTGAACATTTTGAACTTAGGAGGTTTGTAACCCTCTGGCAGTTCTATATCCGGCTGAATACACAAATCCTCATAATTTAGACCCTCGATGCCTTTTCCCCTTTCGACACTTTGAATTGTACCAGTAAGTTTCTTGAGTTCTTCCGCCATGTATTTGATGAGAAGGTCCTTCTCGGCGGGTTCAGGTATGTATAGGGTTTATTGTGGGGTGTGGGGTAAGGTTTCCACGTATATAGGGTTGCTTTGATGGACTCCAGGAATCTAGGCATAGTGGTGGTCGTTGGTTGAGTTTTAGGGATTAAGGGTAGGTTGTGGTGCGTTTTGAGGAGTGTGGTAGGTGGTGGTTGTGGATATTGAGTTGGATGGTGATGGTGCTATGGAGGGGTAGGTACTGGTGGAGGAGTAGGATTTTGAGGAGGTGTGGCATATTGATGAGGTGCGGGAGGATTTTGCAGGTGTTGATTTTGTGTATTTTGGGGAGGTGCCGAGTTTTGGGCGTTTTGTTGGTTAATGTCGGGAGTGTTTAGGGTGAGGGAAAGGTTTGCCAAGTTCCGGACCTGCACAATCTCCCCTTGTAGCTCCAGTATTTTTGTTCCAAATGGAAGACCAAATCATTCTATGCCGGAGTACTCCGACCATCCGAAGTCTCAATACTCTCTGCATGGGTAGCATTGTCTTTCCTGATACCGTTGATGTCGTCCATTTTGAATTTTCCTTTGTTCTTGGGATCACTTGGTGGAGGAGGAGGTGGAGGACCTCTGGATCTAGTGTGATATGATGATGATGCCAGTATGCACGTCCTAATTTGAGGGACCTCGTTGTGCCCGAGGTAGGCCTAAGCGACACATAGATTTGGAGAAAATTGATGCCAGTAGTTGCGTCATTTCATTAATGTGAAAATGAACCAAATCTCTACTAAAACGACAATAATGAGAAAAGAGTTACTAATGGCATTCGCTTTATTACAATCGAAGTCTGCTCGTATATAGAAAGCAGTAAAAATAGTGTTTCCTAATCTATTTGGTCCTAGAGGGACCTTCTCCATGCTTGGCCTTCTTGACTCCATCAATCAAGTTCCCCAGGTTGCGCATGTACAATAGTAGATAAGCCCTTGCTAGGTGCCCTTCTTCATTTCCTTCTGCATTCTGACAATCCGAGAGCCTTTTCCTCATCTTACCCTCAAGATCCAATAACCTTGCTCCAAATATTCCAATCTCTCTGTTGATTTAGTAGCGATTTCTTTCCATTCGTTGATTGCTTCCATATCCACTTTGTGTTGTTCCAAATGCCTAACTTCAGACTCAAAGACCCTTTTGTGCAGTATCCTATACTTGACTTATGCTTCATCAACATCGTCTATAAACCTATTTTTTAGATTAATCACTGGCCTGACATCTCCCGCTATATCATCTACCAACCATGATGGGTAGAAGTACACATGGTCGGCATGATACCTGTCTGTCTCGATGGTATCTTTCTCCACAATGACCTTTTGATTCCACATATGTTGTGCCTCAAATTTGAATGGAATGGCGTTCCCCTTAAAGTATGCTTTGTACTGAACCATGTTGAAAACCCGAGGTATAACCTGCTTTCTCCCCGCTTGCCTCATCACCCTTTAGGAGCATAAGGATAGATTCCTCTTAACCCGATCGATACTAGATGAGTGGTTTCTCTTGACCTGATGATGAACTTGCTGCTAGGGAACCATTCGAACATCCAATGTACCTTTTCGTCAGTCAAGTTGCTGAAGAAACGCACCCAGCTCACAGCACTTCCGGGTTCCGCAAACCTATTTGGAATAAATGTCATTCTTTTCAGACGACGGTAAGCTATGTGATCATTAGTGACCGTATCAAAATCTCTTGACGATATTCACCTCTCTGGAAATGTTCTCATAACCGTACCTGCAGCAACAGATTACAGCCCTCGAAATGCCCATGCCCTTTTTTGCACCGATCTGGAGCCCGGTATTTCAGCCAGGATCATAGGGATGATGATGTAAGTTTGTCCCTCAATTCCCTCCATTAAATTCCTAGCGACCATGGTCAGGCGAGTGTGAACCCTATCCCCTTTCATCGGAAATATCAACATCCCCAAGAAACAAACAATGAACACAAAAACCCGGCGGTGTGTCCAATCCAAAGAAGTAATGGCGAGTTCATCATGGTGAAGGCGATATGACTTGCTATGACCATATCGTTCATAAAGGAACTCAAATTTTATGTATGATTTCTTCAAACAGATAACCTATCATTTTTCTTGAAACCCATCATTTTCAAGAAACCTCAGGGAGTGCGATTTTTTGGTACCAATAAACCAGGACTATCCCATGGGAGCCCAGCGAAGCCTCCTATTTCTTCTAAGAGGAATCGTTTCTATATTACCAAAGCGAAAGACAGCTCTCTTCTCATCCCAAAACATAAATGCAGCCTCAATCAATGCATTATTTGGCCGAATGTCCAATAAGGAGGGTAAATTTTCGAGGACCCTTCTCACATGATTCTTGTCACTAGGTGAGAGGTTCTTTCACCAATCAAGCAGCAAAGGTGGCATGTTTTGAACCATGCCAAACCTGGGGACTTCGTGCCTCGTTTTCTGCAAAACAAATAGAGTTAGCCCTTTCCCCCTCCGGATATGACTATTCACACACTAATGATCAACATACCGGCATATTTTTCTCCAAATAATGCACATAATGTGATTCTATCCATTGGGATTATGTTAATCCAGTTGGACTTTAGACAAGGCTTAATTTAGCGGATTATCACGCGGACAGCGTTCTAACCCATGCTAGGTTTGACATGATGCATGCACAGTTGATATTGAAGTGAGGTTTCTAGAAGGGTCTAGACTGGCACTCTCAAGTGGAAAACTTGAGAGGGAAAGGCACGGAATCATCGACTGCACCGATGATCGATTAGTTTACCGCAAATAAGCAATTTCCAAATTAAAAGGGGTAATTTCGGAAGAGCGCGGACACTCATCAAGCCCCGCTATGGTATTAGTTGGGAATGAGTGGAATATGATGCGGATCATGCTTTATGCAAGGTAAATAACATTGTCAAGTATTTGCATGATAAAAATGTGAAAGCAATAAGCGCAATATTAAGATAAGACATAAAAGACGTAAAAAGAAAGAAAGAAAAATAAGAAGTTAGTTTGTGTAATAAAGTAAGCGAGGGAGTAGGGACGGGGAGAGACATGATGTAGCAATTTTAAAACCAATAAAAAGCAGCTTGGAGCAAATAAGTATGACTAGGAAAAGAAGTACGCATGTTCTGACCAATTTGAGCAAGGAAGAGTGGAAAGAGGAAGGGATTTGAATATTACCACGAATTTAAATAAAGAAAAATAGGGAGAGATGTTCATGTAACAATGAATTGGACAAATAAAAGGAAAATAAGAGCGGGATGTGCATGTAGCAGCAAATAAAAATAAGAAAGAAGAACGTTTATCAAATAAGACTAATTCATATAAGCCAAATTTGCTATGGTAAGAGCCTAAATTTCCCCAGCAGAGTCGCCATGCTATCGCGCCCCTTTTTCTCGCAAAATCGGGTTTCGACATTTGACAACTCTTTTAAGGAGGTATTAAAAGAGGATAGTCGCAACCTAACGATTTTAAGGTGCGTTAGGGCACCTATTTGCAAGTGACTCAGGTTCAACTAGTTTGCATCACCAAATATTGGGTAAGGGATCGAAATTACCTCGAAGAGAAGGTGTTAGGCACTCTTTGAGGTCCACCATCATGGTCCCGGTCGAAATTGAATTATGTGAATTAGTCGGATAAAAAAAGATATAGAGAGCAAGAAGTTTGAGAATTTTATTTTATAAAAAGACTTTGAATAAATGAGTATAAACACTTGATTTAAAAGGGAAATAAGATGGGGGGGGGGGAGGGTCCTAAGTTTTTAACCTAAAGTATCACCCTGTGCAACATAAATAATACTTTGTAACTCCCTCGAGATGGGGTGTTACTCATATTATTCAGCGGGCACAGACTATCATCTCCTGCTACCCGATTACTATTTTAACTTGTTACCTAAAGCGCACTAGTTCAATTATAAGTTGTACCTTATGTGTGCACTACCCATCCCATACTTATGGTCCAGGAGGCATTGGACCTCTATTTTGGGGGGTTCTAGACCTTACTTAGGTTTCTCAGAAAATGTCAAAACTAGGCGACATACAAAACACGTTAGACTTCACATATAGGCAATTAAAGGCTCAAGTTAGCCTCCAAACTTAAACAACAAATGCACGCGAAACAAGTTTCAAGGCAGTTCAAGAATTAAAAACCTTAAATCCCTATAGACATGATTTCTATATGATAAGGCATCAAGGCATGCAAATAGTTTTAAGAGCCAGCGTTATTCGTAGACATGGTTGTATAAGTTGTTGCACACTGATTATTGAGATGGAAGATTCCCAATTATTAATCCTGTAGATGTTGCGCCTAGGTGATTTATGTAGTAAATACAATGGAATCTATCGAGAGAAAACTAGAATTACTCATGCTTTTGATAGTGGTCTTAAGTGAACAATAAACAATGTTGAGAGGGGCATCATTAACAATTATCAAGGCGAATTGTGGTATCCTATAGGCATAATTTCTAACGATTATTGATGCGAGACTAAATTGCATAGTTTAACACGTGATATACCTTACATTTTATGCGCATTAATGATAAAATTACACTTGTTATGTGCTTAATGGAGTTTATTTTATGTGTAGGTGAATTGGAAATGGAAACGGAGATGCAAATACGTCGAAAATACGCAAAAGGAGACGCCCAGGCGATAGCCGGGCGTTTTCCCCCTAAAGCCAGGCCCCCCCTGGCGTTAGGGGGGGGTTTACCCCATAAAGCCTGCCCCCCCCCTGGCGTTAGGGGGAGTTAGGGCCATAACGCCAGGCCCCCCCTGGCGTTAGGGGGGCGTTAGAGCCCAAACG